>VYZW01066823.1:0-12908 GCA_013401315.1 Balaeniceps rex
AGGTCCCTTCCAACCCAAAGCGTTCTATGATTCTATGAAATTGAAGGATAGAAATGGATGAGACCTACAAGAATGTTGCAGAAGAGTTTCACCTCCAAAGTGGTGAGCCCTCTGCTTCTACAGAGTACAAAAGCCTTAGGGAAGAGGACATTCCACTGATAGGCATATTTCTGATCTCTTACATAAGGAAAGCTTGTCAACTGATGCCACAGTATGCTCTTGCATCAAGGATGCTCTAGCAACAGAGTACCTTAAACAGGACTATTCAGTTATTTGGTACATAGGTAACTGGGTTTATGACATCAAAGAAGCCTTGGATACAAAATAATCTGCTTTGCATCTGGAAAGATAGTGGATCTCACAATATCTCTAGAGACATTACTTCAGTGTACAGGAAAGGAGCCGATAATTGTGACCTGTGTTGATAACCAGTAATGGAGGAAAGTGTAGGAGGGGTGTTCTTGAGGTTATAAATTCAGGCAAGGCAGGAAACTGAAGTCTAGGACATGCATCTAGCTTTCTTTGAAAGACTGCCAGTTCCATATGAGACCTGAGAGGCAGACAGAGATCCAGCCCCAGTACATGAGTAATATGCTGGTATAGACAAAAGCAATTCAAATGCAATTGAAAATGGCAAAGCTTTTGAAATTGGAGGAACCTGTACAAGAATGGATTGCACCTTTATCATCATGGAACCAGGCTATGGAATGAAAATTAAAATGCTTGTAGGGGAATATT
Source organism: Balaeniceps rex (assembly GCA_013401315.1). Taxonomy (NCBI): domain Eukaryota; kingdom Metazoa; phylum Chordata; class Aves; order Pelecaniformes; family Balaenicipitidae; genus Balaeniceps; species Balaeniceps rex. The sequence continues at coordinate 739 of VYZW01066823.1, forward strand.
TAAAGATGCCTGGGAAATTCTGACAGGTATAGAAGAGCACTATTTCAGAATGACAGAACTTAAAATCTGAACATGACTAATGTTCAGCATGCCTCTGAAAAGACCAGCATCTGGCTCAAGAGGTGTTAATGACAGAGATGATGTTTATTAGTGACTGTAATACAGCTACGTTTATGACTGTAGCATGAGAGAGCATGTCAGATAAATCCAGCAGATAGACTTTCAATTTCAGGAAAGAAAACTACGTAAAAATGAGGCGCATTTTCAAGTAACTTAAGAGGAGCAAGCCAAAACCACAAGAAACTTAGAAGCAGACTAGGGGCTATTAAAAAATAATATGTTAAAAGCCCAGGTAAAATATGTGCTGCAATTCAAGAAGACAAAGTAGTCCAAAGCCCCTGAATGACTTAAGGAGGAAACTTAAAGCTGTCACAGGGGAAAAATTGGTATTTTAACAAATGGAAAGCTTGCCCACATGGGAAGAACAGAAAAGTCCATAAAACACATTAGTTCAAATGTTGTCAAGAAGTTCAAAAAGCTAAAACACGAATTGAAAAGTGCCTTGTAAAGGTTACTCTTAACTTGTAAAAAGCTCTTCATATCTATCAAAACCAGGAAGCCAGGTAGGCAACTGGTGGGATTGCTTGATGGCTAAAGTGTAAAGTGGGCACTCAAACAGGGTAAGGTCATAACAAGAGAAGCTCAGTGAATTCTTTGCATTTGAGGAATTCCAGAAGGACCTCATGAAGTGGAGATAGTGAAAAGGTGGCGGATAAGCTTCAGTGTAAGATAATGGATCTAGGAAAAAATAGCCTAATACTTACCTACAGCAGAACTCAGAACTGTCAATTACAACTCAGGAACGAAGACTTGGAGCAATCATTGACAGTTCTCTGAAATTTTTGTCTCAATGTACAGTCACAATGAAGAATAGCAAAAAAAGCGCTGGGCATGATCAGGAAGCATACAGGGAACGTGACAGAGGGCATGATTTCACTGCTATATAAAACCCGAGTGGGCTCACATATTGGGTACTGTGCACAATTCTGGACCTTGCATCTCAGGAAGGATGTGGTAGAGTTAGAGAAGCTACAGAGGGCAACAAAAATGATATGAATTGAATAGTTAGTTTGTAAGGATAGATTTAAATGGCTGAAACTATTCCATTTGAAGAGAACGCTGAGGGGAATGTAATTAAGGTTTAGAAAACTATGGCAGCGGTAGATAAACTTAAATGGAAAATTTCTTCACCAAATTCTGTAGTAAAAGAATTGGAGGGACATGATGAAAATAATCGGAGAAACATTTGGAAGAAATAAAAGTACTTTCTTTCACAGGAAGCAGAGAACTTCTAGAACTTGCTGCCATAGAAGGCTGGGGAGGCAGGTGATCTCTTATTAGGTTCAGAAAAACTAAGCAAGTTGTGGACAACAGGTCCATAAATGACTGATAAATGAACCAGTCAGGGAAGTACTGTTTATCATGTCTGATTAGACAGTTTTACTTGCTGGGAGGATGCATGGGACATAGACTGTAGAAAGTGGCAAAGGTCACATGATTTTCCTAAAGTGGCTTTCTCTCCACCACTATTATAAACAAAATACTGGGCCAGATGGAGCACTGGTCTGATCCAGTATGTTCCTGCTCTGTATTGTTGTCTAAAAAATAGGGTTATTATTTATCTCTTCTCCTTGTGTCCATAATCCAAAATTTCAAAGCAAAATATTTTGGTCATTTTGAACTCATTTTGAATTGAAAGATGCTTGGTAAAACCAACATTCTGAAATATGGAAATAAGTTTTCCCAGTTCGTTCCACAAAATGTTGTATGTATATTTAATCCACCAAATGAAAAAGCTTTGGGAAGTCGATAATTAAACAATATGGATATCTGATAATATTAACAAAAAATTTACAGAAAAAATAGAGTAATAATTTTACTGGTTGGAAAAATACACTTCGCTAAATAATTTTGTTAAGCATAAAATAGAAATAGGCATCTGGAGAATTCATCTCAATTCTTACTGTAAATCTCAGACTTTTATATGGTAGCAATACTATTGAGATTTTTCCCAAGTAAGAGTGCACTTCAAACTCCCATGTGAATGGAAAAAAATCCATAATTTAGCGAACCATACAGTTTAAACTAAGTGCTATTTTAAACTTAGGAAAGGAAACCTGGCCGTTTGGTTTCTTAGTAGCAGTCATAATTACGACTGGTTGCACGCACAATAAATTAAATAAATTAAACTGTGGTAAAATATCTTTTGAAAGGAACTGAAATGCATATATATAGTTTCCTACTAATGCACTGAACCATGGCTGTTTTACATAACTATGAAATCATATTAAAACATTAAATTGTACATTTCCTATGAAGTAATACTGTAGATTTAGACATTTTTTTGAAATCTAGATTCAGGGTGCATTAAAAACCATATGTACACCATATTTTGTACATACAAAACCTTTTATATACCAGGATGCTTGCTTCCACTCCTGAACTGATGTTTAAGGCCACTACCTTTTTCTGCTTCAAGTCTTCCCTTGCAGTTAATCACTTCATAGCTGTCTACAAAGAAATCAAACAGCAAATGGTACTTGGGGCTTTATATCATAAGTATTCACAGGAAATTAGACCGTATCATGCACCACACACATACGAGTATGTCAAAAGGCAGATTTGTAAATGGCTTATGTACATTTCTAGTAGACTTTTTTCCCCCATAGTGGATTTGCATGAGTTAGTTATGTTCAGAATTAGTCCACTTTATAATTACCTTTTTTGATACAAAGTAAAATTTCACTTAAATAAAAATACATCTATCATCACAATTTTTTTTTTTTTGCCTTGAATCTCTTTTCTAGAAATATATTTTTAAGTGTTGTTATTTTTTTATTTCTAATCAGAGTTTCCAGGGAAGACCAATGAAAAATAGTCTTTTCTGTAGGAAAAGGAAAAAAAAAATCCTAACTTCTAAAATGCGCTTCTAGATTTTGTTTAAAGAAACAGAGTTGAACTTACACATTGTTTGGAAAAATAGTGGATTTTCACTATTTTTATTAATTTGCTAAAATGTGTCCCTTCATAAGTATTTCAAGCTATGGATTGTGACTATGGAAATGATACAGTGCGATATGTAGAAAGTTGGCATTTCTTAGGCAGGTTGACCTCACTTATAAAGGCAGTATGGACGCACAGGTTTAGATAAGGGAGCAATATGCCTTGAGCAAAGTGCTGTGCCTTTCTAGGTCAGTTGCTAGAGTCCAGATTTCAGAACAATTCCCTGCCAGCAGAACCAGTGGACTGTGCCATGTCAGGTGGGCTCTCTTAAGGGACAGTCATCCCTTTCCTAGTACAAACAAGATTTACTACACCATGACATTCAGAGAACAAGAAATAATAAATTACTGTGCTCTAGTAAATGTAGTGGATCTTGTTTTGCATTGTTTGAGCTAAGGATTGGATTCATAACCTACCCTTAAAAGAGTTGCATAACTAGAAATCTTAATATTCTTTCACTTTTTTGCCTTGACTTGTCTTGCTCTGCTAAGAAAATCAATGAGGATTTACATGTACCATAACAATAATTTAATAAAAATAAAGCCAGAAAATCACCATTCTGTTCTCCTGTCAGAAGTCTGTATAGATAGAAATATAACCAGTCTTTATTTAAAAATGTAAGGAGGTGGAAGATCAACTACTTTTGACAGTTTTGCAGTGGCTGACTCTCAGTAGTAAAGTTGAACCTTATCTCTAGCTGAATATATCTACATTTGGGAATCCAGGTAGTCATTTTTGTACTGACTTTCTCTGGGAGTTAAAATACTTGTTAACGTGTAATACTTCTTGTGAAAATATCTGTGCACTGCCATTATCTATCTATCTCTCAATTTTCTTGGTGATAAACTAAACCTAAGAACACTCATAGAGCCATCAAGAGTTTTGGAATTTCTTATAGCAAAGAACTCACATTGATTATTGCTTTTAATAGCTAGAAACAGACCTGTACTCCATGAATTTGTCTAATCATTTTTAAGCCATATATATGATTTATGTTTTCAGCAGTATCATGTGAAAATGAGATATATGATGTTATAATGTTTTTGAAAAAAAATTCTATCCTCAAAATTCTGTTAAGTGTTATTTTCCTTAGACTTAATTTACTGTAAGACATTTTATCTAAATCATTTTAGATTCTCAGTTTTTTGACATCCTTTATAAAAAACAGATTTTAGAACTTGGCACAATGTTTCAGTTTCCTCTAGCCATAAAAAGAGGAATAATCACCTGTCTAAGTGTAAGTCACAGTTCCCCTCTCCGAAGACTTAAGGATAGCATTAGCAATTTTTTCCATAGCATTGCAATGGGAGTTCATGTTGATAGCTTGTCCATTATGACTTTCAAATCTTTTCCAAGGTCATTGCTGTTAACAACACATAAACTCAAAGGATTCTTTGTTAGATCAAAATGGGAAAAGCGTATGCTTTGCAGAAAAAAACAGACTCAGAAAAAAAACCTACTCAAAGGAAGCCCTCCTGCTCTAGTATAAGGAGATCAGAGATCAGAAAACTCAAAGATACTTGGATGAGAGTAAAGTGTGTCAGATTGGCAAAGTGAAAAGTTGATAAAAACCCTATACAAATAATTACAATTGTATAATTTCCATTTTGTTAAATCATTTCACTTATTTATAAGGGAGCTTATCAAAGCTGTCAGTGTTCTAAAAGATGAGCTGGGAAGGGGAGTATTGGTATACTGTAAAGAGTATTGGTATACCGGGTATCATTTACAGCTGTGATGATGTTTGAGGAATAAGCAAAGCACTCTGACTGATGTTAATAAGGGGCACTTATCTTTTTTTTTTTGTGACAATGGAAGGAACAAACCCCTTTAGAGCAGGAGGAACCTGACAAGATGAGGCCTGAGCAGCATCTCTTCTGGCCTCCTGGTTTCCTTGGAGATGGATGGCTGCAGCCCTGTTTTGACTGAAGCTGCCTGTGAAGGAACAAACTAGAAAACAGAAAGGAAAAAGATAGAGGGCGATGATGGCCACAGAAAAAGCTAGGCAATACAGCTCAGTTCGGACAGGTTACTTGCTCAGATATGACAGAAAAGGAAGTTCTACAGCCTATGAATAAAGAGATGTGGTGAGTTAACTTTGTCTGCCAGATGCCCACCCAGCCACTCTTGCATGCCCCCTCTTCATCAGGACAGAGGGAGGAAGTAAGAATAAAAGTTTGTGGGTCAAGATAAGGACAGGGAGATTGGTCTTGGTCACCAATTACCATCACAGGCAAAACAGACTCAACTTGGGGAAGATTAATTTAATTTACCATCAATGAAAAACTAAACCACTTTCCTCCCAACCTGCCAGAAAACATGCTCCTGCATGTGCTCCTCTCCATGGGCTGCAGCTCCTGCCAGGAGCCTGGTCCTGTGTGGGCTGTCCATGGGCTGCAGCTTCCTTCGGGGGACGTCCACCTGCTGCGGCATGGTGTTCACACACATGGCAGTATGGATATCTGGTCCACTGTAGTCCTCCACGGGCTGGAGGGGGCCAACCCACATAGTCTTCTCCAGGAGCTTCAGGGGAATCTCTGGCAGAGATTGCCTGGAGCACCATGTCCACCTTCTGGTTCTCTGACTTTTGTGTCTGCAGGGCTGTTTTTCACACTTTTTCCTCACTCCTCTCTCTCACGCTTTGCTGCACAATGTTTTTTACTCTTTCTTAAATAAGCTTTCCCAGAAGCACCACCATCTTGGCTGCTGGGCTCAGCCGTGCCCTGCAGAGGTTCGGATGGAGCTGGCTGGAACCGGCTATGTCCGTCACGGGGCAGCCCTGACCTCTCCTCACAGAGGCCGCCCTGCAGCACCCTCCCCTAAATAAAACCTTGCCACATAAAGCTATTCTAACAGGATTGCACCAGAGAGATACCTGAATTACCTCGATTTCTCCTCTTAAAGGAAGCAATCTGCAAGGCCTGGAATAGTGTGCTACTGCTTGGGTAAAAGTACAGTAGGCCTCTGAGGCCAGGCTGGTTGGGAATTTGGAGAAGCTCACTCACAGAGCCCGTACACTGCTGCAGCAACAGGAAAGCCTTATGCCTCCTGTTCGCACCCCAAATGAGCCAAAGAGGCCCCAGTCAAAGGATGAGATTTTCTGTGTTCTCAAAGGAGACTAAAAATGAAAGTGTTGCTTGAAAGAAATAAAGAAATCAGAGAGAATAATAAAAAAAGAGTACTCGCTGTTTCTAGAAAGTCCTGAGGAATCAAACAGAAAAGTCACAGGCAAAAGCTGTCATCACTGTTACTGCCCCTCAGTCTTTCAGTGTAATGACTGCCTGGTGGTACCTGGAGATCTCAGCACTGTCTCTGCTTTCTAAATGGAATATTTTTCCTGAGAACTCCAACAAGGAACTGAAAGTAATTTTGCGATTTTGGGGGGGAGTTTCATTTTGGTATTTTGTTCTTTGTGTGGGTGCTTTGTTTGTTTTTTTTTAATTGCTAGCAATTGTTGGTAGAAGTTACACAAAGTCGTAATAGTAATAAATGTTGTAATGTAATGAAGTACTTGCTCGACGCACATAGATTTCATCTTGGAGTGACACTGCACATAGATGTATCGGCAGTTCTGTTCAGGAACCGCTAGCTGCATTAACTGCTCCTGATGCTAGTACTTACTTACTTACTTCTTCACCTTCCATTGAAACTGCTTCATGTGTTTCTTGTCAGTGTCAATATTAAAATTATAAACTCCTATCTATGAGATCCTTTTATTCTGCCAATGCATTCAATCACCTTGCAAATACCCTATCTGTCAAAAGGAAATACTGATTTCTGCCTACTTTGTTAATACACTGGCATCCACTGTGGCATTTGGAATCTTAAGGCAATGCATCATGGTTACCTTCTTCTCACTATTATTGCACAAGGCTATTTAAAACAGAGGTGATGTCACACAAAGAAAGGACAAATTTCTGCAGACAGTTGCTCCTGCTTCCACAAGCATTAGTAGTTCAAGTTAAAATAAATATATTTAGAAAACAACATTCTAAAAAAAACCTTATCAAGGGGACTTGTGCAGAAAATAACTATGCGTTCTTACTTCTTAAATACAGATTCCTATTCAATCTATCATGTTCTTACTTTTTTTGTATCCAGCTAGATTTTAAAACTTTCAGTCAGACCTTGATGTTTTCTGTCTGTTCCTTCTAAGTGTCAATGCTGGCTTAAGAACTTCCCATGTCCCTATCTTCAAATAGTTCTCCCCTCCACAATAGTTTCCAAGTTACACCTGCATAACTGATTATGGGTCGTGCTGAGAAACAAATTGGGAAACTGGCTTTCAAAAAACATTAAAAAAGGTTTCTTTGGTCTCTTTTTGTTGTTGTTTTGGTTTGGGTTTTTAACAGGTATTTTAATCTATTACTCTGACACAACTAAGAAGACAATGCAGCATGATTTGGGGTGAGGAAATAGCAGGGAACAGAGGAAGGAATTAAGAACACCATAAGCCAGAACTGCGCCTGAAACATTACTAATCTAAAACCACTGGAAATTCCTGAAGAAGTTTATTCCCCTTTGATTTCACTAGGAAATGAAAGTCAAATTACTTTTGGGCTTCAGGCCTGGATTGCTGACCAAGATCAAAGTGTACATTTCTGTTCTGTAACATAATCTACAGATTTTTAGTTGCCTTAAAGGTGCCAACTTTGTGAATGGTATCAGTGTATGAGTGTATAGCGATGGTAACAGAGCTTCCCTTTTGCTCACAACACTGTATACCTGCTTTCCCCCAGAAATGGGAGTCAGGAGAGTAGAGGAGAGGAAAGGGAAAAATGAAACAGAAAAACTGGCCTCATGATTAGCGAGGTATTGCAAAACAGATTTCTTTTCTGCTACTAGCAAACATTGATTCTAATGGCAAAAAATTGCAGTCACCCGTATTTATCTGCAGATGAACCGATTTCAGTCTATTAGCTTGAGTTATCTGTCACCATTTAAACTTGGTATTTATTCTCTGTATCTGCCAACCAGATATTGTAAATTTCTAAGGGACCAAGCCTGTGCTGCTCTCGCTGGCTGCAGGAGTGGTAGTGATATTCATTTGTTTTACTCAAACAGGTTATTTGTAAAATTTTGGAGGGATTACTGTAAGATTAAGACTTTGTCTTTGAAGCTTAAAAATTATGGATTTTAAAATTCCAGGTCAAAATAGCATTTCAGATCTAGTAAAGGTTAAAAAACCAATTGAAAATAAGAAGGTACAAAATGAAGTATAAATAAGTGAGCAATTGTGACACTTTTATATATCAACAAATTTGTGTTTTGGAAAAACTAACGTGAGCCATCTTTGTGAATATTATTTTGGTAATTTTGAGGTTTCTTAGTTATTCAAAGGCAATTTTCCTTTGACAGGATCTGATCACTTCTGGGCAAGAAAAGGTTAAAGGATATCTTATTAGGTTGGGAACTGGGCACCAGGAATTCCCAGGAAAGTCATCTTCTCCTACTGTACTGGAGAAGAGAGGGAATATTTCTAGGACTGTGAGTCCCTGCCACTGTTTCTCTGATTTGGGAACTGTCTGGTTAAGGGTCATTGTTAAGATTCAATGTCCCATTATAAAAAGGAAGACAAAACTGAAACAGCATTGGTGGTTAGGTAAGCTTGTCTTCAGGGCATCAGGGTGGTTGAGAATTTTCTGTAGAGCTAGCTATTCCCTAATGCAAAACTGTAAAGTCAGTCCCTGGTACGATCTAAGATAGGCAGGACTTGGTCATAGCTGTGTTGCAACTTCTGTTTGCTATCTAATGTCCTTGTTCTTTTAGACTATGAATTACAGCATTTGGTGGTGGTGTGGTAGCTCACCTACTTTGGGATAAAGTTATTTGTGGCATTTTTGACATATTTGTGTGTCTGTTTACTGAAACAATTTTCTTGCCTGAGTTCAGAACAGTGCAGACTAGCACCTCTCTGGTAACAGAGTGTACTCTGTTTTTTTGCAAGTTTAATGATGAACTTTTAACTGCAGCTCATCAAAATATACTGGAAAGTGATAGGCGTGATTTCTTTCCTACAAACTGTCTGGGTTTTATGTTACTGTAAAAAATAATTAGCAGTTTTGTAAAATTTTACAAGAACAATACATTCCATAGAAGAAAATGAAAAGGTTTTACATTAAGTTTGCAACTTGCCATGGTTGTGAAGGCGTAATGAGCCGAAACTGTGAACATTTGTCCGAGCTTTGAACTTACCCTTAGCTACTTTGATGATTTTGCTATTTTTTTAATTTTAACTTTTGAATTATGATTAGGTAAAAATTTGATCCATTAATTGAAAGATTTTTAATTTATTCTGCTAATGAGCAAAGCTGTAAAAACAGAAGTAGTAGAGAGGGATAAAAGTGAATACAGATTAAGAAGACTAGACAAGAGAAGTTACTGGAATAGAAAAAAGCCAGAAAGTTGGAACTGTGAACTGAGATTTTTTTTATAAACAAAACAAAGAAGACTTATATTTGCCAACAACAAATGTAATTAATATAGCAAAAGACTACTTCTAGAACCTGGACACAGGATTTTTGGCAGTCTGTAGAACTATCCCCATCTTCCTGTGGGATGTATAATTCAATTAGTTTAGTAATGCTCACTAATAAATCATCCTGTATACACCCAGCTGGAGAGCTTATAGGAAAATAAGTTGTTTTCTCACAATTCCCCATGGATATCTGAATTTACATTCTGTCAAAGAAACTGTAGTACCTGCAGGAAATCTGAGTGCCCTTGGATATCTTTAAAGATTTAAACCTTCTAAAGTTACAGGAAAGTGTGAGAATAAATTTAAAATACTGGATTTAGCTAGACTATTTGGGTGGCAGCAGCAAAAAAACCTCCTTTGGGATATAGGCGAAAACTAGGTTTCTGTGCTTAAGGCCAAAACCACATTTTTGCACTGGCAATTGCACTAACTAAACTCTCCTGTAATTCTGGAGAAACATTAATTTGCTGCTACTTTGCATGGTTTGAATTTGATGACTTTCACATGAGCTTTATCAGAGGGAATTGTTATTACGTGAACACATAAACATTTCTGTATGTTTCTATTTGCAATATTATGCATTAATTGATAATTAGAAAGCATTTATCAGGAAATACTAATAAAAGGCTTGTGTGCATTTGTTAATATAAGTAATTTTTTATTCTGTCCAGAATTGTCTTACTTAATGTGGCTTTTTTCACTGCAATAGGCTACTACAAAAACTTAGAAGGAATAATTGTATAAACTATAGCTCAAAAACATGCTTTAAAATTTTAATAAAGGAATCGTGAGTGGGAAGCACATACTTAGGGCTGTAAGACTACTTATATAAAAATATATTTGCATTTCTCCGAGATTAATTAGTAGCAACAAGCATAGTTTCAAGACTGAGTATGAGTTGTAATCAAAGGATCTCTGTATAAACAAAAATTGCCCCAAATTAGAGATTTTTTCTTATCAGACAAGAAAAAAAGTCCAGCACGCTTTCCGGTCTGCAGATTCAGTCTCTTGCACTTGCTGTTGATATGAATGAATAAGTAATGTGTTTTAAAGCTGTGTAGTCAATGTATTATTATTTCTCTCCTCAGGAATGTGAATCTGCTCCCTGCATTAATGGAGGTTCTTGTCAAGATGCGGTCAATGCATTTGTTTGTACTTGCCTGAGTGGGTACACTGGCAGGTTTTGTGAAGTTGATGTTGATGTTTGCCGTGAGCCCACACTGAACTCAGTTCTCTGTTACAATGGAGGTGTATGTGTTGATGGACCTGGAAGAACTTTTCATTGCAGGTTAGTATGAATACTGTCATATAACTGCTTTAGTTAATTCACATTGATTTGCTAAGATTTCAGGGCAGTGTTGTTACTATGTGCAGTATGTGAACTCAGTTGGATTTGACGCTCAATCTAGTGTTCAAAAATATTTTTATCTTAAACCATTCACTGTTTAACATCAGGCCCTTTATCTGGAAACTTATCTTCTAGTGCTTTTCAGAATTATATGTGGAAACTTCTAACATAAACTGACCTTAAAAAATTTAAAATCATTATGTTTACAGATACGCACGTACTCCTGTGTTTTGTACTAAAAGAGAAAATTAATTTGCAATCAAATATAGATGACAGGTAGTTTGTATAGTATGTATGCACAGACATATATCCAAAGAAATCTCCTATGATCCATCATCATAATTCTCTGGCTGTTTAAGGCTTCTGACTAAATACATGTTATCTTATAGCTTATATACTTGTAATATAGCAAAACTCCTTTAAAATTAAGCTACTCTATAGATAATATACATTATTCTCTACTACATCTAATAAATATATCAACTCACAATTATTATCTAAGCCCCTATTCAATTGCTACATTTGTAGAAATATTAAATACTAAGAAAATATTTTATAAACATACTTAAGAATGAAGCATAAATACCTTCCCCTATACAATCATGTGTTCAATATCTGGATTTTGATTGACGGCCAAAACTGAAGCTTAAGGATAATAGTTTATTTAAAAAAAAAAAAACACCTGCTAATGTTAAGGCAAGAATGATCATTCTTAGTTGTGTGTAACAGTTTGATAGCTTTATAATGTACTATAAAAAATGAAACTAATTTCATTTCTTGTGAAATGAAGGTGAAAAAACAAATGTATTACTTCCAAAGTGCGTCTCAGTTTCTACCTTTGTGTCCTTCTGTTAATAGTTACGGAATTTCATTAATATTCAACAGAATTAACAAGGCAAATGGCCCATGGACAGCCAGGAATTACTGTTGTTGTAATTTAAGCAAATATTTACATTGTACACTAGTATTGTTTTCCAGAATTTGCAAAGATCATCATCTCTAATTAATTTCTGTCCTACAACAAAATGGTGAAGTTACAATGACTCTTGAGACACACAAACATATTAACAGATAAAATCTTCTCATGTCAAATGAGATACAATAATTATATTAATGATCATAGAATCACAGAATATTTTGAGTTTGGAAGGGACTAATTATAATTCTTTCATCATCTAGTCCAACCCCGTGTCACAAGGCAGAGACATCTTTCACTGGATTAGGTTGCTCAAAGCCCAGTCTAACCTGACCTTGAACACTTCCAACGATGGGGCATCCACA
>VYZW01066825.1:0-16535 GCA_013401315.1 Balaeniceps rex
CCGCCGCCAGGGCCCACCGCAGCGCCCGCCTCACCGCCGCCATGGCCGCCGACGAGCCGCCGGGACGATGGGCGGTCCGGCCGACCAATCGCCGTGCAGCGCCCGCCACCCCTCCGCCAATGCAGCCCGCCCTCTCTCCGGGTGGTCACGTGGGAGTGGCTGTCACGTAAGCGAGGCGGACGGGCACTGGACGGCGGGGGTGAGGCCGGGTCTTGTCCGGGCCCGCCTGCTCGGTACCCGCCGGGGGACGCGTGGGCAGGCCGGCCTTCCCCGGCTGCTGCGCCGAGGGCCCCGTGAGGTGCTAGCGGGGGCTGCGCCCGCGGTGGGAGCCTATGGGTGCGCCTCCTTCCTGCTGCCGGGCCCGATTGTGCAGCAGCGCGGCCCCGTGCCCGTGCCCGTGCCCGTGCGTGCCGGAGCTGCCCGTGGGGGCCTAGGGCGGCTTGGGGCTGTCGTGAGCACAGGGGCGGTGGGTTCGTGCGTGCTCCGTGGTGTCAACGCTGACCGTGTGAGGACAGGGTCCTGTGGAAGGGGGGTTTGTTCTCCACGGGCCCGTGACTTATCTTTGGCTCCTGTCTCCAGCCCTACCTCAAAGCCTCCTGTGAGCAGCTCCTGAATGAACCCTCTGACAGCATCTTCCTCCTCGGAGCACTGCCTTCCCCCTGTTCTCTTGCCTCCTCTGTCACTACTACCCTCCTAACCTGCCTGGGTTCCTTCACCCCTCTGAGACACGTTACGGGTTCATCTTCCTCACTTTGCCTTTTACCTTAAGCACTACTGCTCCTTGACTCTGACAGCTTGTCCGACATAATAGAGGAGGAGGGGTTTGCTGTTAGACAGTTTCTTCAGACAGCATCTTGCAGCCTGCGTGTCCTGGCTGCATGGGGTGTTTGGCGCACAGGGCTCTCAGATGTGCTGAGGAGCTGGCAGGGTCTCTACTGTGAGTGCTGGTACTGTAGGTACCAGAGCTTATGGTACTGTAGGCTGGGAGGTAAGGAAGGGGAATGGGGTCTCTGCAGAGCCTGGCTCCCCTCTTGCAGGGATCCAAGGGTCAGATCCAAGGGTCAGAGTGAAGCCTGGGGCTGGATCCAGTGCTGACAAGAGGCTGATACAGAGCATGGGGTATTGCCAGGCTGTTTGCTGCTGCTCTGCCTGTTTGTGGGAATCCCTGAGGGCCTGGATCCAGCGTGTCTCTGCATGGGGTACCTGTGCCAGACCTTTGCACTCAACGATTGTGGTCTCTCTTCAAACAAGTTCAGCTACGAGAATAAGTCATAGTGACTGGGCATTGCCCCATTTGCACCAGTAAAATCAGCTTGACTGGGGGGTGAGATGAGAACCTCTGGGAAGGGGCAATGCTGGTGTCAGCAGGACCCAGAGAGCTGTTAAGGGGCACCTGCATCCCAGCCAGCATCTCTGAGATGAGCCCCAGATTTAATCCCTGTTTTTGCAGGAGTCGCACAGCTGTGAGCACAGCTGGGCCTCATCCTGCTGGAGGTGTCAGCATTGGCAGCATGTACGGCCTGTCAGGGAGGCATGGCTCTCACCGCCAAGGGAGCAGTGGGAAATGAGGAACTGATTGTTCCCCGCTGTGCATCTCCCCTGGGCTGGACCAGCTCCTGCAGCCTCACTGGAGCACTTGTCCTGGGCCCTGCCACAAGCAGGAGGAGGGGAGCAGGATGGGGCTGCGGTAGGGCCAGGGCCACCATGGCATTGGGCTCTGGGTGCCGCTGGTGCGCAGGGCCATTGAGGCATCTCGCTAGGTGTCCTCCGATCCCTGCTCTGGCGCATCCAGGGAACAAAAGCTCTTCAGAGCCCATGGTTTGATAATTGCTCCTTGTTTCAGTGCTGGGTGCCTCCCCCTGCCCCTTGAGGGGCTGAAGTGCAGAGGCTTCTCAAAGTCGGACAAAACAAGCCACTTTGGGGGCTGGAAAACCTCATCGCTTTGCTTTTTCTTGTGCAAAACCACAGCCTGGAGCCGGGCAGTTATCTTGTATTCCCAGGGCTTGGGAATGCTGCGGGGCTGATCCCTGCTTGTCTCCAGGCTCCAGCCCTCCCTCACTGCCCCCTCCCAGGTGTCCTGCCTGCCCCTGGGAGTACCTGGCACACCCACACCCCTGGGGCTGGGGAGCATGTGGGGTGCCCCATGGCCTGCATGTGCTGGCTGGTCTCCCTTGAGCGGTGCAGGCTGGTCCCAAAGTGATGCCAGGGGTGTGGCTGTGGCCATGGGGGTGTGGGGTTTGGCGGGGCACCAGTGAAGACTCTCTGAGTGGGTTGAGGTGATGGGCTGTGGTATGATGCTGCAGCTTAAATGGCAGGGGCATGCTGGAGGCCAGAGTGCCCCTTGGCTTCTGGGGCCCCTCTGTCCCGGGGGCAGCGCTGGCAGAGCTATGCTGAGGGCTGGGGTGCCAGCACAGCCACGCTGCCTGAGCACGCCGCACTTGGACCTTCCCTGTGGTGGAAGGATCCTGCCCCCACAGGACCAGTCACAGAAGGTCTGCAGTCCTGCAAGAGCCCCGTGCACCATGGCATGGCTAGATTCCAGCAGGGCACACTGACAGTCCACCTCCATGCGCTTTCTTTGTGCCTCGGTTTCCCTGTCTTTAAGGAGCAGCCCTGGCCCACTCAGGACTGGCTGGCTGACTTTGGAGCTTGATATTTTCTTTAAAAAAAATCCATGCCCGGGCAACGCGCGAAGGGCACTGAGTGCTCAGAGCCCCGGCAGGGCTGTTCCTGTTCTTGCGGTGTTGAACTCACCTGGCTCCGAACCCGGTGTCCCGAACAGTGTGGGACATGCTGTCCTGCGGGCATCGGTCTATCTGGGCAGGGTGGTTTGCTAAAGCTCTGGCAGTTGGTGTTGCCCCAAGGCAGCTCCAGGCTGTGGGTGCAGGCAGGAGGCCCTGGTGAGGGAGGTGGGGTTTGGCACCCCAATGCTGCCATGTGCAGCAGCAGAGCTCGGCTCCAGCAGGATCAGGCCCTCTGTGGTTGGCAGAGTGGAGGCCTGGCTGGCATGCTGTCACAGTGCCCGGCCAAGGGCATGTTTCCTCAGCCCCATGCAGGCACCCCAGGGAGCCCTTGGAGGTGCTGAGGGGCTGTGCTGCCCCAAACCTGTGTGTGCCTGTGGCCACCCAGCCCTGGGCATGCTGTTGGCAGGCTGTCAGGAAGCTGCCAGTGCCAATGATGCTCATTCTACTGTCTGGGAGTCCTGTTAACCTGGTGTAACTCCATTAACTTCCATTTAAACCAGCAATTAACTTGGCCATGGCTGGTGGTCCCGTGCCCACTGCTGCTTCCTGTGGTGGCTGGGATGTGTCCCCCAGTGCACAGCCTTGGGTGGGAAATGGAAAACTGACTCTGTCCAAAGGCTGTGGGCTTTGCTGGGGGACGGAGCCACCTGGGCTGCCCCCTGGCCATGCTGCGACCTGCGGGAGGGCATGGGACTTAGCACCCCCAGACTGGGTGCTGCCACTATCCCCAGGATGTGAGGGACCTGCTGGAGCTGTATGCTGGAGGGCAGTGACAGCCCTGCAGCTGTGTGGGTGTCCCAGCAGCTCCAGTCCAAACTGGGCTGCTGGGAGGACCAGGGACAGGGGCTGAGTGCTGCTCCTGACCCCAAAACTGCTCCCGGGGACACCGAAACCACAAGGGTCTGCGGGGCCATGGGGCATACCTTTGCTATTGCAGTGCCAGCAACGAGGCCCCCCCACCTTGCTGTGACCAGTACGTGGGACCTGGGGGCTTTAGCTTAGGAAGGATGTGTGGGGTTTTTACCATTTTCGTTTTTCCAGTATGTGCCAATTCCCAGAGTCCGGTGGCTTAGGGCTAACAGCAGTGTTTATCTCCAAACAGATGCTGGGTGCCCAGACCTGATGTTTGGCAAGGGAGAGAAAGGAGAGCAGGGAGCGAAGAAACCAGGTGCACTGCACTGGCATGAAACAGCTCCTGGCTCTCCCCTTGGCTGTGTTCTCTCTAGGTGGGGGCAGGAGCAAGACCTCAGGAGAGGTTGGTTTGTCCCATCTAAAGAACAACCCCAGCACCAAACTGGCATGGGTGCACCTCACTTTCTCTCCTCCCTGCCACAGAAGATCCTGATGGGGCCAGGCAGGCGACGGGGCTGCGAGGTACCAACAGAGTCAGTCTGTGAAACTTGGCCGGGAGGACAGAGGGAGATTGATATTTGCTTGGGCGCTCGGCCCTCAGCTGCGGGCTCTGCCTGCCCCCGCGCCAGCTGGGGACAAAAGCGCTGGCCCCGGATGGCACTGCAGGGCTGGCGTAAGCCCCCCAGGACAGCTGGCAGCTCTGTAAGGCTGGCACCTGCCCAGCGAGCTGGTGCGAAGTGGCCATGCAGGGAGGCTCACCCGTCAGGATGCTCCCCCATGTTCGGGTGTCTGAGCAACACTGCAGAGCCAGAGTCCCCCTCAGCCCCACATCTGCCCCATCTTGGGTCCTGTCCTCTGGCCAGGCCTGGATGGGATGGAAAGTAGCTGGGGTGACTATGGGGAGCACTCCACAGAGCTGGGGAGGGGAGGAGAGCGATGGGGTTTGGGGCTGGGAGCTCGCAGGGGGCTCCCGCCCGGCCCTGCTGGCATCTCGGAAGAGAAAACCTGACAGTCACCACCAATTATGTCAGAAAAATCACCCATGGAGGTAATGATATCTGGGTGTAATTGCAGGTCAGGGCTCCTGTCCTCACAGGGCTGTTGTGCCCTTGTCCCCAGGTCCCTCCCACACACGGGGGGCCCGCTGGCAGCTGGAGCTGGCCACAGGGTCCTCAGCAGAGACAAACCCCCACCACACCACTGAAAATCCCAGAAAGGCTTTATTTGCGTAGGAAGATTGATGCTGTTTAAAAACCCACGGCTGCTAGAGGGTGGCTTGGCCGCCCGGTGCCTGTGGGTGCTGCCTGGGTGCTGGCACCTCCCTGTTCGGCACTGCCTCAGGGGGCCAGGCACCGGGCTAGCCAAGGAGACAAGGTGCACTCCTTCCTCCACCTCCAAATGGGGCCTCCCCAAAAACAAGTCTTGAAAGCTGGGCCTGAACACGTGGGACCCTGCAGGGACACCCACAGTGGGGAAGGCATACATGGCAGTGGCAGTGGGATGGAGCTGGCTTGGCCCGTCCTGGTGGGTCCCAGGCATGGCCTGGGGCAGGTTCTCCTCCACTTGCCCCGTCTGTGAAATGGGTGTCTGTGGCTGAGTGCTCTGTGGGGTTCGGGGGGCTGGGCATGGGGCAGGGGGTGCAGGGCTTTGCTCCTGGTGAGTTGTGCGAGGGAGAGGATGATGCCTGCCCGAGGAGCAGGGCCAGGGCCGAGTCGGGGGTTTCTGGCCAGGTCTGGCTTCAGCAGGCGGTGCTGGCCTCCTGCCCATGTCCCCCTGCCCTGCAGGGTCCCTTTTGCCATGACAGGCGGGTCACCGGGGCCCTTGCTGTGCCATGGTGGCACCACAGCCTCTAAGGAAAGGGGTGAATCCCATTTCCATCCTGCCGTGCCTGGAAGACCCTGGGCCCTCTCCTGCACCCGGGGCTGTGGGGGGATGGACCCCGCCAGGCTGTGAGCCCCCCCCGGGCTGGCTGTGAGCAGGGGGAAAGGAGAGCATCAACACATTTCTCTCTGTAGGACCTACATAAACATCACCTACTGCTTTTATTTCCTGCTAAGCACGGAGGATATCCAGGTCTGGAGGGCTGGAAGCCTTGCTGAGCTTGTCCTGTTGAGGTTTCGGATGCTCTCCTCTTCAGTGGAGGAGCAGCGGGGGTGAACCCGCCTGGGGGATGCCGCACCTGAGCGCTGGGGTGGGGACAAAGCTGGGGAATGGGGTGGTTTTCACCTCTGGCTCTCTGCTGGCATTGTAGTGCCATGGGAATGCAGCAGTCTGGGGATGCCACCACTCTACTCATCCAAAGGGATTGGCCAAGCTGCCTCCACTACTTTCATCCTGAAAAATCTCCCTTGGAAGACAGGCTGTGGGCCCTACCCTGCAGGTGGTGCAGTGCCGGCTCCCCAGTGCCAAGCAGCTCCCGTCTGTGGGTGCAATGGCCGTCTGCGCCCCTTCACCGTCAGCAGGACTGGGCTCGCCTCCTGCCTGCCCCAGGGCTGGCGTTTCCTTGGAGGAAATGGAGTCTCCTGCCCAATGTCCCTGCGACAGTCCTGCCTGTGGCCATGGGCATCATGGACAGCTCTGGGCTCTGCAGGGAAAGAAGCATCCCCCACCTGCTGCTTTGCTGTGTGTTGGAGCTGGCTGGGGGCTGGAGGGGCTGTGTCTGTTGCTGGGCTGGGGGCTATGGGGCCATAGCCAGCACCCACGCAGTCCAGGTGCAGGCAGGGGTGCTGCCTGCTCTTTCCTGCAACCAAGGTCCAGGCCAGGGGAGGAGAGGAGAGAGGAATGCAGCCTCTCACCTGGCTGCTCATGGCCCACGGCTCAGTGATGCAGCCTGGAGAAGCAGCAGCCTGACATGGAAGGTGCGGAGAGATGGAGGTTGTTTGGCTGGAAGGCGGTGTTCCCTGCCCACCAGCTGTGCAGCATCCCAAAGTACCGAGGGCTCCCCTGTGCCATGGCAGTCAGCATTCCTGGGTACCTGGGGCTCCCCAGCAGCACAGCATCCCTGGGTACCCGGGGGTGACACCATGCAGGACGGGTCCCTCTCTCCAGCTGACCATGGGGACCTGGGGTTGCTCATCCACCCCCTTGGTGCCCCGGCATCTGAAGGGATGTGGGGGCTGCCACCATGTCCAGGCTCTGAGGCCCAGCCCGGCTGCATTGCTGCTCCAAGGCAGAGGGAAACGTGGTTCTGGCTGAGCTCGTGGCACCTGGGTGCGCTGGGGGGGTCAGACTGAGAGGCAGTCATGCTTTTCCAGGCCTCAGGGCACTGAGTGGATGTCCTCCGAGCGCAGCACTTTGTAGATGACCCAGTAGAAGATATTGAAGACCAGAAAGGTGAAGGGAAAGACAGCTCGGGAGATGGTGTCAATGCGCTTGGCCCGGTCGATGTAGCGCCTTCGGAGGCTCTCCCCTTCCCTCAGCAGCATACCGGTGGGGGGAGAGCTGTAGATGCTGGGGCCCTCCCCAGCCCCATCCTTCGTCTGCAGGCAGTGGCCCAGCGCGTAGCCTCGCAAGTAGAAGCGGCTCTCGCGGACGAGCTCTTCCTCCTGGTGAAGGGAAAGGCTGTCAGCCAGGGCACCCTGTGGGTGCCAATACTGCAGGGCGAGCAGGTGCTTGTGGTGGCATGTCCTATACACCCTGCCCGCCAGGCGATACGATCACCTAAGTTCCTGGCTCAAGGTTAGGCGCTTTTTTCAGAAGCCCGAAGCGTGCAGGCAAATGCGCGGGGCTGTCAGGCTGTGGGCAGAGGCAGGCAGTGGTGTGCGCGTGGTGTGGGGCTGAGCACTGACCGACTGCCTTGTCATCTGGCATGTGTTTTAAGGGTGCATCCAAGGGCAACCCTGACCCTGGCAGCCCGACATTGATCCCCCCCAATCTCCTCCCAGTTCTGGCTCGGGGGCTTGGGAAGCCCGGCTCTCCGGCAGCCGGGGGGGACAGGGGTGAACTGAGGTGGGGGGAGGTGGGCACATGGGGGCGCAGGGCACAGGGGTGCAGGGTGCACTGGGGTGCAGAGCACATAGGAGTGCAGGGTGCATCTGGGTGCAGGGAGCTTGGGGATGCAGGCACTGCTGTGGCAGCTGTGTTTGCTGCAGGGTGGAAGCATGCCTGTGCCGATGGATGGGGGGCAGGCAGCTTGCTGGAGCAGAGCTGGGCAGGGATGCAGGAGCCTGGCTACTATCAGGGCTTGCAGGGCCTCCCAGTCCCTCCAAGGGCCCAGACCCCCGTTTCTCCCCACGGCTGCTTGGCGGGGGCTGCCTGGTGCAGCAGAGGAGGGAGGCTGAGAGCTGGACTCCTTGCTGATCTCTCTGCCCTTGTTCACCTCATCTCCCCCCATGCTGGCAGGGGGCTGCAGGGAAGGCAGCGTGTCTGTGGGGCTGCATGTCCATGATCAAGACTGCAAAAGTGCCATGGTGAGAGCCTGGCATCTGCCCTCACCCTCTGGTCACAGCCCACAGCCATCATTTGCAGCACATCCCTGCTCGCTGTGCCAGCCAGCAGTGCCTGCACTCCTCCCCACCGACAGCTGTGCATCTTTAGCAACTCGCCTCATCCTGCTCTTCTATCCTTGAGCAGGGGGGTTGTGTGTGCAAAGATTTGGCGAGGGACTGGCACGTGCAAGCCAGGGCTGCACGTCTGACTTCTTGCTGAGCCCCTGGGCCACTCATTCGGTCTCTGTGGCTCATCCCCTTCTGCCCCGCTGGTGCCATAACTGGCTGCGGTGGGGCTCTTCTCCTGGGGCATACTGCAGGCTAGCCCCTTGCCTCACGCCATGCCCACACGCAGCCTGGGTGCCGGATCCCAAATGCCATCTCTGACCGTCACTGCCCTCCAAACCCTGGAGAGCAGTCTCCTCGCTGAGGTCAGCGTGCACAGGCGCTCAGCTGGCAAGGGGGCTCTCATGCGGAGAGCTTGCGCCCTGGTATCTTTATTTAACTCAGCAATCCGCCGGCTAAGCAAGATTTCCCAATGGGAAGAGCAGCAGCGGCTCAAATTGCTGAGATTAGTTCTCATTTGCAGCAGAGTTTTATTCCTCTGCCCCAGGCTGAGTGCTTGTGGCCACCCCAGGGGGCACGGTGGGGGGCAGCCAGAGTGCCCTGCATGGCCTGGGGGGCAGCAGCTGTTCCCCCAGACCAGGGAGCCAGCGGGCCCAGCCAGGGTGTTTGGGGGAGGAGATGGCAGACTGGGAGTGCTGGTCCTCCCTGCTGGGTCCGTCTGGGCTGGGGCAGCCCCAGGGTGCTTACTGGGGCCGAGGCTGGGTGCAGGGAGCTCCCTGGGCCCAGCTTTGCAGGGTCTGTGTGAGGGATTTGCCATCGGGCTGCAGCACCCAGGCTGTGCTGCGTCAGGCGGTGCTGGCACAGGAGCTGCGAGCAGCGGGGCTCTGCTCCAGTCTCTGACCAAGCAGCAACCCGGGGTGCTCCTGGCTGCACTCAGTGCCTTGCCAGCGAAACCCCGGGGTGGCTCTGCAGCCTCCACCGCAGGGTGGCTGCACTTTGGTCTGTTTTAAGCTGGCAGATGGTTCCTGGGTTCAGCAGAGCCGCCCCTCCCTGCCCTGGTTGGGTGGGTGTTCATCTCAAGGGGTCAGTGCTCAGGGGCTGTGAAAGGCAGGGAGGAAGATGGCGTGCTGCAGGGAGCTGGGAAGCTTCTCCTGGTATCCAAGGCTGATGAAGGTGGAGGGGAGGCTTGGGGCAGCCCGGCTGGGCAGGGAGGCAAGGATGTACCAGGCCTGATCTCCACCCTGGAGCTGTGGTCATCTCCCAGCATCTCCCCACCAGCCTGGGAGCCTGCCCTGCCCCACTGCTCCTCTCTACACCTCGAGCTGCAAAGTGCCCATGTGCCCTAGGCAACTGCCCGCACTGGAGTTACTGCAGGCAGCTGCAAGTGCCTCAAACCTGCCTGCGCCAGGAAAGCCAGGCAGGCAGAGCCCTCATCCTGCCAGAGGTGCGGGCATGGCCTGGGGAGCTGTGCAGCAGCCCAAGAAGCGGCCATCGGTCTGCCCCAGCATCACTCATCCCTCAGCAAAGGGGGCTGTGCTGGTCCTGCTTTATAGAAGGGGAAACTGAGGCACAGAGCGGGGTTGTCTCCAGGGAAATCTGCTCCATTCCCACCCCTCTCTCAAATCTCTTTTCAGCCCAGGGAGTGGCAGCTCCATCCTATGGGCACATGCTCTGTGCAAATCACTGCCCTGCTTCTTCCATGGGCCCTTGCTGACCCCTGGGGCCGGCTGCTGGGGTGCTTGTTTTGGTGGTGGGGGGGAAGGCTGGATAGGGGTGCGCTGCACTGCATGGGGGGCTGCCGGAGGGTCGTGCTTTACCCGGGAGCTGGAGAGCTGTGAGAGCGTCGCGTAGGTGTGCTCGCCGCCGTGCCGGCCACTCAGCTGCCGCAGGGACTCCAGGCTGGCTGTCCCGCTGCTCAGGCCCTTTTGGCATCCAACAGTGTGCACCAAACAGAAACAGGACAGCGGGTGACCGATGGCTCTGTCCCGGCCCTGGCGACAGCGGCTCTGGATGCTGGGATAGGGACAGTGCGGGGACAGGGGCTCCATGACGGGGGGAAAAGCCCACCCAGCAGTACCCAGGCACTGGGATCCGTCTTCAGCACATGCTGAAGGGATTTGGCTGCACAGAGCACTGCGAGTCTGTGCGGTGTATACGTGTACTCGTGTTTTCCGTGGAGGTCTGGTGCCTCGCAGTGCACTTACAGCAAGAAAATGAGAGTGGGGCAGCTGTGTGCCTTCCCTGAGCATCTCGCAGGCCTGATGCCTGCGCTGGTGGGCTGATGCAGGGGAGGGCTGTCCCATGAGTGTGGGATCCTGCCTCTCCAGGCCCTGCTGCGCTCCCCTCTGCAGCTCAGGCCCTGTCCCTGGGTGCCACTAGGTCCCCTTGGTGCTTCACCACCCTGACGCAGCAGCAAGCTGCTGTCACCGCTGCAGCACAGCGAGGAGCCCGGGTTTGGGGCTGCAGGTAAGGGGAAAGGCCATTTCCACCACCCTCACTGTTTATTCTTCTGTTTTTTTAGTGGAAGCAGAGCCTGAGAATGTCCCGGCAGGAGGACGACAGCACCTTGGGCGTGTTTGTGCTGGCAGGGCCTGGGGCACCCATGGGTGTTGTGCACTGTGCTGCTCAGGCAGGCAGAAGGGCCACGATGCCCATGGGTCCCTGATGTGCCGGAGGGGCCAGCCCCAAGCCCTGGGCAGCGGGACACAGCCCAGTGCTGAGCCCTGCCCCGGTGGCTGCTGCGAAACTGGCCCTGCAGCCCCGGGGTGTCCCCTCAGCGGCTAAGGATGGGCAGATGTCATGACAGCGGTGGCGGGAGGGACTCACCATCCTCTGCCGCCGCTGGCGCCGGCGCAGGCGCATGAACTCCTTGTGCTGGCGGGAGACAAAGTTGACGGCTGCATACTCCAACAAGGCGGCAAAGACGAAGAGCAGGCACACGGCCATCCAGATGTCGATGGCCTTCACGTAGGAGACCTGTGAGGGTGAGAGAGGGCTCAGGGACCCACTGCCCCCCACCTCCCTCATCCCCCCCACTGCCAGCTTTTCCCCGCTGCCAAGGGGCACAGGAGCCCTCTCAGCTGGGACACATGGGCCAGAGCGCACCCGGCCGAGCAGCGCCATGTCCTCCCCTCAGCACATGCGGTGTCCCAGCCAGCAAGGGTACGGAGCCAGCCATTCCCAAGGGAAGGTAACCCCTGCCCCTGGGGCACTTGGGGACGGCAGCGGGCACCCCGGGTGCCCCAGGCAGGCTGCAGGGTGGGAGCCCAGCACAGGGCTGGTGCTGACCTTGGGCAGGGAGGCACGTGAGCCAGCGCTCTGCGTGGTCATGGTGAGCACGGTGGTGATGCCCAAGCCCACCCGGGCTGGCGCTGCATCCATGTTGATCCAGAAGGAGACCCAGGAGAGGATGACGATGAGCAGGCTGGGGATGTACATCTGGATCAGGTAGTAACCCATCTGCCTCTCCAGGTGGAACTTCACCTCAATACAGGTGAACTTGCCTGCAGGGAAAGATTGCCCCAGTGGGCAAGAGGGACCCCCGGGCCGTGGTGGGGGGCTGGCAGCGGGTCCCTGGGATGCTCACCTGTGTTGTAGTACTTGGTGCAATAGCCCAGGTCCTTCTCATCCCTGAGGATGAACTGCGGGAGCGTCAAGCCCTCTGCCACTTGCACGGCCTCCTGCTCCTCCAGCCACTCGAAGATGAGGTCATTCATGGTGTAGCCAACTGGAGAGGATGGAGGGAGCCATGAGACGGGGCGGGACACGCACACCGTTCATCCCCACCCTGAATGAGTGCTCCTTCCTGCTCACCTCCCTCAGAAGCAGGAAGAGGCCAGCCTTTGGGATGGGATGGGATGGGATGGGATGGGATGGGACAGCGTGGGACGGGACGGGATGGGACGGGATGGGGGGGCACGAAGCACAGCTTGAACCCCCCTAGGTACTCACAGCTCTCCAGCTGCATGGTGCATGTCTGGATGTCCATGGGGAAGTTCTTGAGGTCCATGGGGCAGGACAGGATCAGCGTCAGCCTGGAGGAGGCAGAGGAAAGGAAGGGGTTGCTGGGGGCTGGGAAATCTGCCCCAAGGGAGGCAAAGAGGAAAGCTTTGCCTCCCCACTCAGGCACTGCACCGGAGGAGAAGGGTTCTACCTAATGCTGTAGAGCACGTTGCCATTCTTGAAGATGCGCAGCAGCTTGTTGTCAGTGGTGACCTCGTGGAAATTGGCCCCTTTCTCATTGGCAAAGAACAAGTCTGGCTTCCAGATAGAGTCAAGCATGGAGGGGTCGAGGTCGAGTGAATCATCGGGGTACTCGCGGTAAGCCAGGCGGGGGTCGTTCCACTGCTGCCGCAGGAAGACGTTCACCCGGTAGTCCTGGGGCAGAGGGCACCATGTCAGCCAGGAGCACCCCAGGGTGCCCGGGGAGGAGGAGGAGGAAGAGATGGAGGAGGAAGAACAGATGGAGGAGGAGGTGGAAGGGGGGTCTCAGTCAAAGCTCAGCCCTGTAGGTGCTGCCTGCCTGACACTAACCATGCATGGGGCAGGGGCAGCTCAGGAGCTTTCCCATGGTGTCAGCAGCCAGGGGAAATTAAAAAGCCAAAGCCACAGCAGCTGAGCAGAGCAGAAGGAGGAGGAGGACCAGGAGCTGCTGTCTGCAGCATTCCTCACAGGGGTCTGTGGCCCTGTGGGGGTTTGATGTGATGGTTGATGGTATTAAGGCTTTGCAGCAGCACAAATAGGGAATTTTTAGCCCTGGGGCTTCCTCAGAGGAGTTCCTCATGCACCCGAGGAGGCTGGGGATGGCGGAGACACAGAGCTCGCAGTCTTACAACGCCTGCCGAGCCTGCGAACAACAGGGAGCTACTGCCAGCTGCCTTGCTGCGACCCTTTGGGGTGTTTCTCCCAGCTCAGGCACAGGGAATGTGGCCTACACAGCCAAGCTCTGGCTAACTGAGCCCAGAAACGCCACAGCCATTTGCTATGGCTCTGCATGTCCCCACTGCGGTGCCAGGACCAGCTCTGGAGAAGGGCTCACAGGACCCCTGTAAGCATGGGCTTGGGCAGCAGGACCCGCACACTCCCCGGCAGAGCCACCACCAGCCCCGAGGAGCTGGGAGAGGAGCCCATCATGCTGATGAAACCCTCACCATGGTGGTCTCGGTGACGGAGCCGAAGCTGTTGATGAAGATGTTGCACGTCACGTTGACGGGCGGACCTGGAAAACAGCGTGAAGCCTCCTCTTGCCGCTGGCCGGGGAGACACATGCACCGCACAGGCACATATGGGGATGCCACCTGCTGCACGTGCTGTGCGGATGAATGCACACAAGCATCCCACTGCCCACTGGGGTCACCCCCATAGTGTGCTGAGGTGAGCTCCAGCACACCCTGCAAGCACTGCAGCTGCCCATGCTGTCAGGCAAAGCAGGCACACGCAGGGCAGCTGTGATTGCAGGAGCAGCCGGGACTCTGGGGAGGGTGTTGGGACAGAGGGACGTGGGTCAGGCTCCTGCCCCCAAACCCATACCTGCCCATTCCCTGGTTTTGGGCAGCCATAAGTGTGGGTTGCTACCAAGTTTGGGAGCCTCACGTCCTCAACTTACCTTTGAAGTTGGGTCGAATCCGGGCGTCATACCTTGACGTTCGTCCCATAAGCTTGTCCAGGAAATCAGAGGGTGACATGGGTTGGGGGGAGCTTCGGGAAGCAGCTTTAATCTCCTCCCGCCCTGAGACCAGCCTGCGGGGCGGAGGCGGCAGGTTAGCTGCCTGTCGGTACCAGGGGTCTGCAGGCACATTTCGGCACCCTGCGTGGATTGTCAGCTGCCAGGGGAAGCGGCTGTGCCCGCGCTGCATCCGCTCCAGCGCCGAGTCAGTGTGCTGACCCCGGGACTCCTTCCTCCTTCCGCTGTGATCCCAGTGACTTCTCTCGCTTGCCACAGCCTGAGTGCTGCATGCCCACATTTTTCCTGTCCCCCTCCCAGCAAAGCCCCTGCCTGTCGTGTCCCCTGGCATGGCATTCAGGGCTGGGTGCCTCCTGGCTCCAGGGCTGCGGTGAGGACGGGGCGCAGCGATGGCCTCGTGCATGGCAGCTGGGCTCTGTGCCAGTGCTGGAGGGGGAACACGGGGAGGGTCCCTGCTGCGTTCAATCGCCAGCGCCGGCTTGAGCTGCTGAGCAAACGTCCGTACCCTGCCTGGCACAGACTCATGGCTCGGGGGGCTTGGGGGACACAACACCCTCCCGAGCTGTGGGCTGGCCTGGCATGAGCAAGGAGGTGCCCAAGAGCACAGCTGGGGTTGTGACACCTTGCCAGGGGCCAAGACAACGTGGCAGGAGAGGAGCAGCAAAGCCTACCTCCACACCGGCTGTGGCACGGAGCTGACATGAGCTCTCCCATGCAGCGCTCCCAACAATGATGGAGACTTATTTAAACTGACCTTGGAGGGGATATTTTTGTGAATGCGTCTTAGCCTGCCAGTTTCTCTCTTTCCGTCAGTCTATAATGATCATTTCAAGGAACAATGCGAGAGACATTCGCTCACCACATTGCCAGGCATGTGGCTGTGATGGAGAGGAATTAGCCAGAGACGTCCGGACACAAAGGGATCTTTGAGCACGCTGCTGGTGCTGCTGCACGCTGCCTCATAACTCAGCAAGTCCATGCCCAGGTGGATCCCACTCCTGGTTAGAGTGACAACCCCATTATCACAAGCAGAGGATGATGCTGGGAGCTGGGACCCCCTAGGGTCCTTGTTCCTACCTCCTTGTTCCTACCAACACACCTTGTTCCTACCTCCTCGCAGGGGAATGGGATTCATCTGGAGGGGCTTAGGTGCATTCTTGCCAGCTAGAAATGGCCACAATGGCCACCCCAAAATGATCCAGTTGTGCAGGTTTTCCCATAATTTGAGACAGGCAGCAGAGAGTACCCGAGGCGGGTCCTGGCCAAGAGCAAAAGGCTGGGAGAAATTCCCCCTCCAGGAGCTGCATTAGAGAGGTGTGCCTTTGGGAGGAGGGCTGCGAGAGGCCAGGGTAACAAGGAGTTAAGTCAGGCCTCTGCCTGCCACATAGCTGTGAACCATGTCCTCCTCTGCTGGAGAGGAGGATGAGGGTTCTCCCCTGATGCATGTGGGAGGAAGGCTCCCTTGGCACCACGGCAGCTAATTCCTTGAAGAGGCTCAGGTAACTGGACGAGCAGCAGCGGATCTGCAGCCCCAGTGATGCTCCGACCTTCGGGACTGCAGGGGGTGCAGAAACGCCCTGGGTGCAGCCACCACCAGCAACATCACTGGCAGGGCCATGCTGGCACACAGCCCCTGGGCACAGCCCGTGGGTTCTGGCTCTTCTCAAGGCTTGGCTGCAGCTCCCCGGTTCAGGCACTGCCTGCCCCGGGGGACTCTGCCACTAACCTGGCCCAGGCACTGCAGGGCCCTGGAGCTCAGCACCTCCGTGGAGCAAGGGGATGGTGGGGCTGGAAAATGCTCATGTCCACCTAAAAATGCCACCCCGAGACAAGCAGTTTCCACATGTGAAGTGATGACATTTTGACATGATTTGCCCCCTCCCTGCCACAAATACTGCGGTTCCCCACCCTGCGCTGCTCCATCAGTCCTGGCCAAGTAGTGGGAGGGGGAGCAGGGGCAGGGAGTGGGCTCAGCCCAGGGGCACTGCAGCCCCCCAACCCCCCCCTGCCTGGCCCACTCTTCCCTGCATCCCACCTTGTCCCACATAGCACCCAAGGTGGCTGGAGAGGAAAAAAGGGACCTGGGGGCTTTGGATTTTCCACCCAAGTGGGCCAAGAGTTGTTCCTTCACCCATGGGACCTGGGGTACCCACTGGCCTGGGCGACCCAGGGGCTGGGTCAGGGACTGTCCTGAGCCCCTCACAAACACCCTGAGCCAGGAGAGGGTCTGGGCATCACAGAGGCTTTGCCACACTGGAGAAGGAGCTTCCTGGGCCATCACCTGGCTCTGCTTGCCCCTTCTCCACCATGGCAAGGGTCCCCAGCTGGCCTGGGGCGAGGGGAACTGTCAGGGACCCAGCACTGGGGCAGGGGCTGCTGGTGACAGGCAGAGCCCAGCTGTGTGTGGCTGGGGCTGGAGGGGGAAGGTCTGGTGGGTCCCCGGGGTGCTGGGTCAGGGTCCGGGAAATGGGGGGCGAGGCAGGGTTTGGGGGAGCTCCAGCAGCCTATGGGGAGGTCCAGATCGGGACTGGGAGGGTTCTGGCTGGGGGGAGCAGCCCCTGGAGAGAGGGCCGGATCGGGGGTGGGGGTGTGGGTCCCGGGGCTCCTCCGGGTCTGGGAGGGGATGCCCGGGTACCGCAGGAGACATGCGTCTCCAAAAGGGGGTGATGCCCGGGTCCGGGTGGGGAAATGTGAGTCCCGGGGCATGGGGGTCCGGGTGCCGGAGGAGAGGATTCCGGGGGAGTGTTGCAGAGAGCAGCGGCC
>VYZW01066826.1:0-21338 GCA_013401315.1 Balaeniceps rex
GGGTACGCGCCCTTTTGCCTTTCGGCGACAGTCTGACAGTTTGGACTGGGCGCGGAGGCCGGCGGCGCTGCCCCGGGAGGGGCTGCCCGGGCGCAGGGTGTGCAGGTGCCGCCCGCTGCAGCGTTGCTCGATGCCGAGGGGCAGCTGGAAGAGGGCGGTGGGTCCCAGCCCGCCCGCTCGCAGAGCGGCAGCCGGCTGGATTCATGAAAGGGAAAACAGGAACAGAGTTTGCGTTCGTGGAATTTTAATGAGCCTTAAAGGTTATTTCTCTGCAGTTCTAGTGATAATTTCCTATTCTCTCTGTTCCTAGGAAACTGGTACCTCTGGTCTAATCACATTTGGGTACTGTCTAGGGCACACTCTGTACATTTGGCTGGTGAGTATCAACAAACATAAATCATCAGTAGCATGGTCAGAGTTTACAGGGGAGAAATAACAAAACAGGAAAGTCTTGCATGGCTTTGCATTCTACAATGAAAATGATTTCATTACCCTTTCCAGGGTCTCAGCCAGCTACTTGAAAAACTTCTTAAAAAAACATTGCAGCTCTTGGGAGAGGGTCTCCTCCAGAGAAGGGAGAAAGAACTGGATGGGCAAAAACAGAGCAGGAGGAAACAGCTCCCGTGGCAAAAATAGCTAGGAACCTGCCCTACTGCGTTTCCAGCACAAGCGCAGAGCTCAAGCCAAATCCTGGAGCAGACAGAAGCTCTCTGTGCCTCCTTTGTCCCTCCAGCCCTCCACTTGTTCCCTTGAAATCTCGCGGGGGGGGGATGTTGAGGCAATTGATGGTGCATGTGGGGGGCCACCCAGCCCAGTCACACAGAAGCCAACCTTTGACATTCCCATTGCTTGAACACCAGGTATCTTGACTCATCCCTGGCACAACGCCGCAGATGCTGGGGGCTTTGCTGAGAGCGCAGAGGCCGCTGCCTCCTGTGCCCTTCCAGCTCCCTCAGGGGGACAGGTCCAGCGTCACAGAAGCACAGAGCAGGGCCCTCTTGAGATCATCTAGTCCAACCCCCCTGCCCAGGTAGGGTCAGCTGGAGCAGGCTCCCCAGGGCTGTGTCTGGTCGGGTTTTTAAACACCTCCGGCCCAGGATAAGAGGAAGGCACAGGCAGGCACGGGAGTGAACCTGCAAACCTGAAGGTGTGCACCAGCCCGCCGGGGCTGCCTCTTGCCCCGCGCCCATGCGTTGACAGTGCCTCTCTCAGTGTTGTCTTGTATTTATTCCATCATGGCAACCATCTCCACCACTGCTACTGCAAGCTGTGTCTTGGTTTCTCGTGTCTGTGGGTTAAGGATGTACATAGGCTGCGTAGGAGCTGCCACGTGTTTCTATAAGGAACCATGAGCTAGAAATCAGCAGAAAGCAGAGATCCTGCTGGAAGAAGGGAGGAGTCAGCAAAGGAAAAGCAGCGCTGCTCAGGTCTGGTCACAGAACATGGTGCCTCTGTGGTTCTCGCAGTTACAGCCGCTAAGCTGCTGGGAGATGGATGGTGCACCTGGACAGCTGCATCAGTGTCGGCACTGGGGGCCTCCTCCCAAACCAGCAGCAATGGCAACAGCAGGTGGGAAAGGTAAGGGGAAAACAGGGAGGTTGAGGGGAGACAGAAACCAGAGGGAGCTGGGTAAGTGGAAAAAGACTCTTGTGGTGGGGACCACAGGGTGGGTGAGCATGGGAATGCAGAAACAGAGGCCGAAAAAGAGGATCTTCATGCCCTTCCTTTCCTTGTGGTTAAGCCTTAAGTCTCTGGCCACAAGCAAATTAGTATTCCAAGATACAGCATAAAAACCAGGAGAAACAAAGTTGAGACCATACTGCTGCTGCATAGAAAGCTTCATTAGCCCCATTGGCACAGCAATAATCAGAGAAAAAAAGTCAGTAGGAGTGATGCAAAGGGATTGACTGCCAAGGGAGGAAGTACTGCATTTGTCATCTCTTGATGTCTTCAAGTCCAGTTGAATGCCCTTCTGAAGCTGCCTTTGTCAAACAAGTTATTGAATTCAGCAGTGACATGGCGAAATTCTCTTGACTGCAGGTACAGAAGGTCAGACTGCATGGTCCCTTCCTACTCACTCTGTGAATCTACGGAAAGAAAATGCGAAGAAGGACTAAGAGAACATGCCATTATTTGTGTTCTTCGATAGTGACTTAACATCAGCATTTATCGGCAGGGGCTCCAGCTGCATTCATTGGTTCGATGTGCTTGTGCTGAACGGGGAAAGTTAGTGGGAGCCAGACGGCAGAACTCTTGAGCGATGAAGCTGTCCGCTCTTCAGCACTGAACCATGCAGGCTGCGTCAGCTGAAGGGGGCCTGTCCCTGTGCCACGTGGGCCACCAGCAGTCCTGCGGCCTGTGTAACAGTGGCCTTTGTGCTCGGTATGGTAAGTGAAGGTGGGATCTCGGAACCCTCGCAACAAGGGTGAAAGGATGACCACATTCAACAGGCGTGGGTGTTTTGTTTAAGGAGACTCTGTGTCCAAGTGCAGGGCAAACGTGGGCCGTTCCTAGCAGTTCTGCTTCACCTGACCCTGAGTTTTGCTTCAGCGAAGAGCAGACTCTTGAGCTCTTCCCACAGTGTTACGCCGCCTCTCGGGCAGGGCTGGTACTTGAGGGTAGGCATGCCTGGAAGAGGACAGCACTGTAGTGTTGTGAGGCTGATCTTAACTCATCATTTCTTGTTTTTTCAGATATTTAGCAGCTGTCCCTGATCTTGAAGGTACGAGACACAGCCAGGTGGTCTTAACTCTGCTAAAGTTCTGGGGCATTTGCACTTTCTTTCTTACAGGATTTCACTTGCAGTCCCAGCTGCTGTAGCTCTATTCCCTCCTCAGGAGTGAGGGCTTGGGGCTGTACGAGATAAAACCAGATATAGATGGAGAGATGGTTCTATGGAAACGTTTGCTCAGTGCCCAGGAGCAGCCCAAAAGGCAAACTGACTGTTCAGAATTATTAGGAAAATAATGGAGAGCAGATCACAGTTATGCCACTGAATAGGTCCATAGCGGAAACTGCATTGTGATTACCATATGCAGCTCTGGTCTGCTTCTCTCAAGAAAAGTAGAGTTGGAAGGGTTTCAGAGAAGAGCAACAAGGGTGATCAAATACAAAGAATATTTTCCATATGAGGAAAAAGTAGATAGTGTCTTTAGCCTGGAAAAGAAATAACTGAAGAGGATTATAAAACAAAGTTTGGCATATAGAGGTTGTCTGCAGTATGATTTCTCATTGTCCCTTCAGTATAAGAACCGGCAGTACCCCATAAATTAGTAGGTAACAACTACAAAACAAAAAACAGGTTTTTTTTTTAATGTCATATGTTGTGTCAGACTGCTTTGCACAGGATATGGTGGGCTCCCAAAGTTTCTATGCATTCAAAAATAAATTAAACATTTTAATGGGAGAAGAAAATCCACTTACATTGATTAAATGCAAGACCCCACTTTTGCTTCTGAAGCCCCTGAGCTGCGGATCAGTGGAGGCTGGCAGAGAACGCTGGCCAGTATCGCGGTATCTGTGCCCTCTTCTTACACTGACCAAGAGAGCAGTTCTTGGCTACTGTCAGAGATGAGACAGTGGCAGAGATGAGACAGTGAGCTAGACAGACTTTCAGCTGATTGCAGACAGTTTTCTTTCCTTCGCTGCTCCAGGCTCCTTTGCAAGGACTGATCCTGATACACCCTGCCCTGTCTCAATATCAGTCTGTTCTCCTTTTTTAAGGAGCTGTATCCAAAAAGCCTAGCTTAAAAATTTGCAGTGGTGGGCCTACCTCTGCCCTGCCATGTCAGGATACAGGTGAGCCTTCATAGACTAGTCCACTTTTAAGCAACACTCTCAGCAGTGGCAGAGCTGGTGGTAACGGCAGCAGAAGCCTCTATGTCCCAGTCCCTCTCTATGATGAGCTGCCAGGATGTCTAGCAAACAGTTTACTGTCGTGTCAGCTGGCCAACTTCAGCACAAAAACCTACGCTCGGTTCTCATGAGGAGCCCTCGAGCTGGGTCGACAGCACTTGTGCTCCTGCAAGTCAGGGAGCAGCTCTGCCCTCGGCGCAAGTGGCAGTGCAGGCCCAGGGAACTGGCGCCTGGGTGCGGCTTGCAGAGTGCTAAGGCTCCCTGGGACATTAGAGTCTGCCCAGTGACCTCCTAAGGGGACTCAGCCGCACCAGGGGAGCCTCGGAAAAGCAAGGCACTGTGCCCCCAGCTGGGAAGTCAGCTGCTCCGATATCTGTGATACACAAGCTCCTGCTCAGCCTGCTCGGCCTGATGAGCCTGGAACATGGGATCCTGTCTGAGGCAGCCTCACGTTGTGCTGTATGCCTCCAGAGGGCATAAAGCAGGAGAGGCGATGCTGGTCTGCTGCTGCTCCCCAGAGGGAATGCGGGGTCCCAGAGGCAGCTTGGCTTCACACAGGCAATGGAGCTGTGAGGTATGCATTCACCTGCACTGAATGAGGGGTGTCTCAGCCAGCGTGCTTCTGGGTTCTGTCCTCTGGAGCGGGTCAGAGAGCAAGGCATGATGCTTAAGCAACAGTGAGGAGGGATGGCATGTAAAAAGACACCAGCAGAGAAACTGCAGTAGCTCCCAGGGCTGTTTGCCACGCCAGCTCTGTTTACACATGCACTGTTATCAGTTATAGTGGGTAGCATATAGGCAATTTTCTAGGAAGTATTTGACCATTAATGTTTGGTGAGACTTTTTTTCTTTTTTTTCGCAGAGTACATAAACCAGTTTACAGCCATCTCTAATCGTATCCAACTTTTGCTGTCAAAGAATTACAAGTGTTTGCCATAGTATGTGTGGGAGAGGCACCCATTCAAGCACTGCCTTCTGACATTGCACTAATCACAGCCCCGGACCCCCCAGCCCTGCAGAGATTGCTCTGGCAGTTGGAGCAGCTCTTCCTCCATCTGGAGAAGCACTGCTGGTGCTCCTCCCCGCTGGGCTCTACAGCTCGTAGAGATCACTGTCAGCCCTTTCCCCCCTATCCTATACCTCACCAGCAATGGCTCTTACTTTCTCAGGGCTATGTGGTCAGATGAGCGAGTATGGCAGAGCCTGCTCAAATGTTCCAGCCAACGCGAGTCTTACTACACAGTTCCCAGTATGGAAATACGGGAGCCCAGTGTAGGGCTTAGAAAGAGGTAACATGGGACTTGTCCTGAAGAGCACGCAGCCGTATCACACGCAGCGTGTGAGGCTAGTAGTGAGGAGAGCGAGCACTGGAAGACATGGGCAGAGCTGCACAGCCACACACTGATGTAGGCCCCCTGCACACACCTGGATTGCTCACTTGGGAGTTTCGAGGTAACTGCGGAGCTTTGCCTGCCATCAGCAGGATGAGGATTGGCTCAGCCATGACTCCAGTTGTCTTTATCATCATGCTCATTGCTCTGAGTCTGCCCGCCAGCCCCACTGAGCTCAGGAAGCTCTCATTTACATTCCAGCCAACTCAAAGAAGAGATGCACAGTATGGGCAAAAGGAGACCCTTGCAGCCACTCCAGCTCCTGGGCCGGTGGCTCCCATAGACTGTTATGCCAAGTCCTGCTCCCAACAGCTTTTGCTGCTTTAAGTTTTAATCTGCTTCTAACACTAGCAACTATTTGGTGGTTTTCCAGCAGGCTGGTGGTTTACCAGATTTGTGCAAGCATGCTACTCCTCTCTTGGTCAACTAGAGTGCTGGTTTTGGCTGCAGCCACCGGTGTCTGTCAGGAGCTGGTATAAGAACGTACAATAAGCTGTGGAGAACAAGATGGATCACAGTGGCTTCCTGGTGGGTGCAAAACTGTACTGTTATTTCTGCAGCACACAGTACTGGGCTCTCTGTCACATTTCTCATCTTCATGTGGAATTTGTCTGGGCAGCTGCCATTCCCACAAGACAACTTCAAATGAATGAAATGAATGACTTTTTCATATTACACAACATGATTCCAAATACCCCAGTGCAGATGCACCAGCCAGATTCCAAGAATCAATCACCAAATTGCACCATCTCCTTCTGGAGCAAGCTACCAGTGGAGAAACTGAAAACAGGTTTTTTTTTTTAGCTATACTGAAACTTCACAGTCGATTTTAAGCCTCTTAGACAGTATAATACTGAATGCAAGTTCCTGCTGAGGGCTATCGACTTCAGTATGTGCCAAGCTGCAGGGAACACCCCGTGCCATGCCTGACAGAGTGCTTCCCTGCACCAGCAGCGTGACACAGATCAGAGACCAGCTTCCTGTGATTTCCCATCAGCATCCTTTAAGATTGCCATCCAGCAGAAGGGATCTGTGCAGCCACAAGGTGAAATGCACCAGGAAACAGCATCATCTTCAAAACACAGAAAGGGATTAGCACAGTCTGAAAACGGCAACATGCTGCCCTCTGTTCAGCGGTGGAGACATGCTGCCTGCTGGGGCCTTGGGGATGGAGGAGGCTAGCCTTCAGATGTTGCTTTCCCAGGTCAGGTGTGCTTGTAAGTGCACACCATGTCAAAGTAATTGCACATTCTTGCAGTGAAAATCCTAACCTGACTTCTCTCAGAGCACCTGCTGTCATGCTGCCATGGTACTAGGGAATGCCTGCATGGTGGAATGCAAGGATATACCTTAAATACTTGTAATTAATTAAGAGCAGTGGTGTTATGGTGCTGCAGGACCACACCAAAGCCACAGATGATTCACAGCCCCTGTATGTTAGAGCAGCAGGCAGCATTCAGTGCTGCAGCCATGCGTTGGCAGCACTGGTGACTGACGTCCTGTGCATGCAGTGTCAGAGTAAGAAACATAATTGCTGGTTACGTGATCCATGTTGTCCCCAGCCTGCTCTGTGCTTTTGTCCCTTCTCACACCTGCCTTCTTCCACAACTGCTCCAGTGTGTCAGAGTTCCAAAAAAACTCCTAACATACGGAACTGATGAGACACATTGTAGGTCTTCTTAAAGCAGCCAGATGGGTGCCCCTTTAGCCAAGCCCTTTCCTACAGCTCTCCCAACTACCAACACAAGGAATAAAAGTCAGAGAATCCAAGATGATTTCCCTTGGCACCGTGTAGAAGAGTTGCTCAGTGGGCAACACGGGCAGGCCACCAGAGCAGCTCCTGGAGGCGAGCTGCTTGGTGCTGTTCCAGTTGTGACTTCAAGCAGTGCCCCTGCTTTTTCACACACTTCCTATTCTGCTGCATACAGCTCTCTGCAGCGATCTAGCAGTCACAAATCTGCCATCTTTTTAACATGCAGTGATTCCCCTACACCATTATTTTTGTATAACTTCCACTGCAGAAAAGAAGAGGCCAATACTGAGCTGCAATGAATGTTCAACCAGCATTTCCCTTTCCTTTCTCTGTTAGATCATCCTGTTTAGTGGCAGAGCATGGTAATCGGTCAAACATCATATTAGAAGCATGGTTTTAACAAGGGTAGCTCTGCCCAGCCTGCTTCCACATGGTAACCAAGAACGCAGTGAGTGAAAGGGGCCCCAGCTATAGTTTGGAAATGCTCCCCTATTTCTGGAGTTTATTAGTACAATATCAAAATTACGGACTACAACACTTTCCATTCCTTTCTTTCATTCTGAATTAAAGACCATCTACTGAAGACTCTCACTTCAAAAAACAGCCAGGCACTTTCTAATATCAAGCAAAATGCCCAAAGAATAAATTGCTCCTATCAGAAATAAAGCATTTTAGTTCTGCCACAAGCAGAGAGATCTGTGTTTATAAGTCTCTCCAAAGGCAACTCCATCTTTCCTTCTTTCCTCTCATTTTCTTTTGATGCACAAAGCCTGCATGCTGCAGTGCTGTGATTGGATTCAGCTTTGGAGCAGTGTAATTGTAAATATTCATTGGAATCCAAGCTAGTTTTCCCAAGTCTCTCCTAAAGTCTCTGCAGCTATACAAACAGCCGTAGCTCTGCATTAGCCACACAGCCTGGAGGCTGCCTATTTCTCCACAGCCCCAAAGACTGCTCCTTCAGAGGCTGCATGGAGAGAAATCAGCCTTGCAGACCATTTTAGTCAATGCTCTATTATTTTCTTTATTCCCTCTTTAATTCCCTCCCCTGTGTTGTAGAACTGGCTCTCAGACCTAGGTACCCTGTGGAGTTCCTCACCGCTGCCTACACAAATAACACAGTTCACCTTCACTCGCAGCTCCCACTGGCGGTCGTGGCTGTGTACGTTTCTAGCCCTGTCTATCTACCGATGGTGCTGGGATGTCTGTGTGAGCTGCTCTGTGTCCTGGTATATGGCATATGGTATACACCTGTGCACATTCCACCCTCCCACAGAGGACCCATAATCCAAGTGGGTGCTGCTCAGTAGTACCAAGGCTGCTACTTGGCAGACGGCCATGAGGCTCTGTGGGTAGGCAACACGCGTCTCACTAGGAACTGCACCTCTGTGGGTTACTGAGAAGAAAACGTATCAACCACTGATACCCAGGCAATTCTACTTCTCCAGCTGCTGCAGTTCCATGACTGCACTCAAACAGTAGGAGGTAAGCAAAGGGCAGTAGACTGCTACAGCCATCAAGGAGCAGAGGCGAGACCTTTCCATCAGTCAGACCCTGACCTCCATGTTGCCTGGGACAGCCACTGCACAGCAAGACTACATGGCATCAAGCCGACCTTACTCCCCAGGTGGTCTCTGACTGATAGCCATGTCCTGCACAATTCATTTGCAAAGCAGCACATGTAAGAAAGTGCACATAGCTATTCTACTGAGAAGGGAAATTGAATCCAAAAGTTCTGATAGCAAATCTACGCTCCCATCTCTGCCTCATCTACTCATGTTTACCACCAAGGGTGGAACTGCAGCGTTCAGGCCAAGGCCGGAGGCACAGCAGCACATGTCATGCAGATGGTGGTATCAGAGCCTTCATCGTCCACTGACATCCTCCAGGCTCTGCTTGCTCTTTTCAGCGTATGTTAAAGCACGTGTTCTGGCTACTGGGTAACCTGTGACCAGATAAGTAGGTAGTAAAAGGGGCAAAATCCAGCTTTCTTTCCACATCCAGTTCCTGGGCGCAGCTCAGCAAATAAGGCACCCACCAGTTCCAGCTGAAGCAGTGCAGATCGCTGGACGTGTTACTAAAGGGAGCAGCACAGAGGCCGTCAGCTGTACAGTTCTATCTCTCGCTGCAGATAGATGTTGCCTGATCCTTGTGTGCTTCAGTCAGTGCCCCGGCACCAGTTCTCAGCCAGCTGCACCGAAGCCTCTGCTCGTCCTGCGGAGCACATCTTTACCCAGGAGCATCCTGGACAGCAGGCTCCTCTGGAACATATGAAGGAGCACCAAGCCGTCAGCCCAGTGTGTTCAGGTGAGCGCTAAGGCTCCAGTATGAGAGATCAGGCAGGTCCACTTACTTGTCCTTCCAGAGGGCTGGAAGGGGAGAGTCTCTGTGCATACGGAGAGCTCCAGCCCCCAGCACTCAGAACAGAGAACCCTCTTCCCTAAGAAGAGAGCAGAAGGAACATCACTAATGAGGAAGACATATAAGGATGAATTTACATGGGAAAACGCTAGTGTGTACTCCCCAGCAAGTCTCTCCTGTGAAGAAGCCTGCAGGAGCATAACAGTGAGGTGGAAGAATGCTCCCACAAACCAACACTGCTACCCAGCATGGGAACGCGGCAGGCACCGCTGGAGACGTGACACCACCTGAAGCACAAAGCTGGGACTAAGTCTTGTGGAGATCAGGTGAACCACAGTAGAACGTGAGCATACATCCAAGACTCAAGTGCAGTCACTTTGCTAGAAAGGGGAATCAGCCTGGGAAATGTTACGTTGATATCACATGAACACTGAAGGAGACTGTGGTGGGGCTCTGAAGAAGGCAGAGCTGGGTTTCAAGGTATGAGCAAGGATAGATTTAGGAAATGAGCAAGGCTGGCATGAACCTCAAGAGGTTGATAGCACATCTTCCAGTTCTAAGACAGGGGAACCTACAAGTGCCCTGCCTTTCGTTTATCTGTCCTTAAAGGTCTCCTGTGATGCAGAATCCTCAGGCCCCTGGCAGTCTGTTCATATGCTTTGTTCTCCTCCCCATTAGAAAACTGTTCCTAACCTGAATCTTTCGTGATGCAGGCTATGCCCATTAGTTCTCAGGTGTGCCTTCATGGACATGGAGAACAGATGGCTTTGTTCCTCTTTCCAGGAGTTTCTTACATGCAGCCGGTGGTGTGATTTTCCTCAGTCATGCAGGAGAAAAAAACCCCAACAAAACAGCCAGATCAGAAACAACAAAAGAAAACCTGTCTGGTGGAACTCACTGCCACACAAAGAGACAGCAGCTATGAGTGCCCTGTGAGAACAGATAAAGTAATGAGGCCTTTATAAAGATAACAGCTCCCAGAGTCAAAACAGCTTTGCAGAGAGAAACGCCCTCTCCAGTAGATTTAGATCTCCTTGTGGTAGCCACCAAATTGTCCTCTTGATATCCTTTCCCACCACAGAGGCAGGCAGCTCAAGGCTAGCTGCCTTCAGATGTGGTGAAGGAGATGGCCCTGGAGAAAGTCCAGCCTCCAGCAGAAGGGAACGAACATGGAAGACCCATGTGCTCATGAGCAGGGGTTGGATGGCGAGACGTGCCCAGCGGCTGAGTGGTGGAAGGAACCAGCCCCTGGGGTCACTGTGGAAATGCACACTCTCCTCTCCCAGATACAACACATTGCCTTTCTCCCACCTGCAGTGTAACACCATGACTCCTCTGGCGGCCGTCAGGGGAGGGAACGTGCCAGTTCCCCAAAGACTCTCCAGCCTTTGCTAGTCTCCAGGACCTGACACCCAGCCTGAAGCACCAGCAGGGTCCCTGGCATGAGAACACACCAGTCCTTTCGCTGCACAGCCCTGGTGCAGAGAAGCCTTCCTGGCATCAGCTGGAAGCACAGTCCTTCCCTTCCAGCTCTGTTTTCCAAAGCAGCGAGAGCAGTGTTCTTCGGAGCTCCTGCTATGATGATTTATCCAGGTCACAGTGAGGACAGCTGGCTAACTGAGGTTAACAGCTTTCTCGGTTTCATTTCAAAAAGACATTAGCATGGGGGTTGTATTAAACAACGATATGCCAAATCCTGATTCATTCACCAGGAGAGCTCATGATCAGGTGGGGGACTCAGCTGACAGGCAGGGCTGTGCTGCTAACCTTTCCTTAAAGGGCAGGACCATAACTCATGCTCCCAGTGCTAAATTACACCTGACACTCCTTGCAGAGGGCTTCTGGTAGGTGCAGCCTGCTACAGGCATCCTGGGGTTGCCAGCCATGGGAGCTCGAAGCCCCCAAACCAGGAAATTTATCAGCAACCATGTTTTGCTCAACAAAAACCCCCAAAAAGATTGGGGCCCTTCTGTCTGGAAGAAGGATGATGGAAAGGAAACATGACAGAGGTCTATAAAATCAGAAGTGTCACAGGGACGGTGACTAAGGCATGATTGTTCATGGTCTCTTCCAATAAAGCAACAGAAATTGTCAGGGGAGGTGGCTTGCATCCCACCTGTGGTTAAGCAGTGGAACTCGCTGCTACAAGACATTGCAGAAGCCAGATAATATCTGAGTTACAAAAATAGTTTGAGAAGTTATGGATGAGAATTCCTCGAGGGCTGTTAAACACAAAGACTCCCGCTTGGGCTCAGGAAACCCCTTCACCACAGAAGGTGGGCGAGCATCTTGGGGCAACATCACAAGCTTTCCAGTTTTTCCCAGGGGAAAAGAGCTCTTTCCCAGGCACGGGCATAAGCTGCTGCCAGACAGAGCAAGGTGGAACACTGTTCTAACCCAGAATAGTGTTATATTTCTACGTAACAGGGCTTGATGTTCAGTACTTTAATTGGGAGTTTTGTAAGAGAAAGTTTAGAGCTGGGCTGTTTTATCTGCCACTTTCACACCAAAACCAAGCAGGTAGGCTCAGCTGAACTCAGTATCAATGGATGGAGGGATGGGGTGGGAAGGGAGTAAGACAGGGTAACTATAAGAAGAAACAGAAGTGTGGTTCCCGCCCTGCCATGCTGTCCTTGCGCAAATCAATACGCGGTCACCCATATACATACGCAGAACAAAACGCAGGCACGCACTGACACACTTGCAGATTCATTTGTCCTCCACCATTCATGCACACAGACAAAGGCACACAAACTTCCCGCACCGAGCCTTCACTAGTGGGCAATCGGAAAACAGGCTCGCAACATGCAGTTCAGCCCACACACTGTGCTGTCTCTACACACACACACACGCACGCACACACACACACAAAACAGTGGATGACTTGGCACTAAATGGAACAGTATCTTGCTATTTTCCTGCAAATGCAATGAACATAATCATTGCATCGTGTTCATATATGATGCAATATATATATTGTTCATATATGTTCATATTCATATGAACATATTAATCATCACCAAATTAAGTAAAACAAAATGTTTCCACTTTGAATAATAAGGGAACACCCCCCCCCCGATTTTAAAATGCTGCCCTCTGAGCTGCTGCTCAGACAAACCAGCTGTGCTGAGCTCATTCCTGCTATCCAGCATGCTGGTACCTGATACTCCAATATCAAGACTACCTGGTTTAGTCTTCCAGAACACTGAGAATATTTAACTATCAAGTTGTTAAAACAGACATCATTTTTCTGGCTTATGGGGTGCTGAAAGAGATTAGAAGTGGGTACCATGGAGGACAGACGCAGGTTAAGCAAGTAATCCTGCAGTGTGCAGCAGCAGTAGCTGCACAGATTTTTCAGGATCGGCTCTCTTCACCTCTGTTTGCCGTATGGATCTGAATGACAGCTTGTGGTCAAAATCTGCTCAGGACTACAGGTGCCCGAGTGGACATCAGGCAGACAACCCTATGGCTGAGGAGACGGGGGAGCAGCACGCTCTCCCAAGCCAGATTCACATGCAGAAAGAACACGCTGTCTGAGCAAACGGTCTGACTCCTGGAAGCTTCTGAAATACAGCCATTGGAAGAGACGAGCTGTAGCAGGGCAGGGGCAAACAGACCCGGCACAGAGAGGACTGGCACGAGCGCTGCCCAGCAGGCCTCCTGTCAGGTCCACAGGGCGATGAGGGTACTCCCACCCCAATTCTCTGCATGCCCTGGAGCAAATTGAGGATTTCATCCACAGCGGCATAGCTGAACACATCTGAACAAGCCTCGTCTCCTGGCTCACCACACATCACTGTTACCACCAGCTAGGACAGCACTGTCCTGGGAGGCATTGTCTCTGCCGGCCACCCTGTTCCCTTCTCTCCGAGGCGGTCAGCAGCAGGAGCAAAATCCAGGACATCTATGCATTACCGCAGTCACGCCCTCAAACCAAGAGCAATCCCAGCACCTATTTACAGTCAGCAGAGCCGTAGCTGTCTCCCCGGTTCCCTGGAGTTTCCCCTCGTCACTAGGAGTTGACAGACTTTACTGTCGCATCTTTAGCCCTTCCTTATGCTGCTATGTAAACGAGAACAGTAGATCATTGCTATTGCTGTGAATGCATTAAATAAAGTTCCCTTCCCAGCCTGGGCTGCCAAGCTAGATTGGACTGGCATCTTCTCCTACCTGCTTCTGAGCTTCCTCCTGCAGCTGGTGGCTGGCCTCCAGGTCCTGGCTGAGCTGCTGGATCCGTCTGCATTTCTGCTCCAGTTCTGCCTGCCTCTCCCTCTGCTTGGTCTGCAGTTGATAGATCCTCTGCTCTTGAGCATCCAGCTATTGACCCGCCCAGGGAAAGAAAGAAAAAATGGAAAAAAAAATCAATTAATACTAAACGGCTTAACAAAACCCCGAACAGCACAGGCCTGATGCTGCTGGGGGTGGGGATTGTCGGGAGGAGACACCCCCCGCACACATTAGCTGCAAAAACCTGATGTTCTGGGGACAGGAAGCCAATATGGTAGGTGTGATCTGACATGCACGCCCGCGGCAGCAGTGATATGTCCAACTCGGGGAAGGCAGAGACTCTGCTGCGATGGGGTACCTGCCTCCTCTGCTCAGGGAGGGGGTGTCAGACAGTCTGGGTGAGGGAAGCAAAGAGCAACTGAGCAAAACCAAAGTTATTCTTACTAATAACTAAATAACCGTCTCCTGATCCGGCTGTGAGTTGGGGGGTCTGTGCTCCTCTACCCTGCACTGAGGGCCCCTTCAGGTATTTCCCCCGTGCCCGCCGTCGACGGAGCAAAGGGGAAGGGGAGCTCCAGTACCTTGCAGCTTGGTGATCCACCCCTCTCGTCCTGCCTGAACAGGAGTGGGCTTTGAGGGCTTGGCATTTTCACTTCTTGGTGTCCCAGCTGTAAAGAGTTTACACAGGGAGGGAGCAGGAAAGGATCATGAATGTCAACCAAGGAGCAATTAGCATGACAAGACTAAAGTATCGATCTGCTAGAGCTAACAGTGCTGCAGTAGCCCTGCGGTGGAGCAGCTCCCCGGCCACTGACCCTGATGTGTTTGCAATGGATGTCTCACGGATGCTGCTCGCCTTCTTCCGATGGGTGAGAGGAGCCACGGCCAGTGGGTGCAAACGCGTGGGGCTGGGGCAGAGGCTCTGCATGGCTCCTGCCCCGCTCATCACAGGGAGGCATGTGAAAATGCTGGCCACATAGCCCAAGAATTGATCTGCTTGGTGTTTTAAATTCAGCATTACGAAATCCTCCGTGCTGCTGGCCAGCGGCTGTGCAATGCCTTGCCATAACCAAAGGTCCTCTGTGCAGCAAAGTGATCACTGCAGGTGAGAACAGCATGCTGCTTTAACTGCTCAGGAGTGACTGGTAGCAGCCTCGTTTCATGGGGAAAGGGGCTCTCCAGAGCTTCCTGATAACACTAATGAGGTAACGCGCAAGGGACAGACACCGCAGACGTTGCTGAGACCGGATGAGAGCACTGCCTGTGCTGCTACACAGAGGTGCAGGGACACAGCAGAACACACAAAGAACAGATTTCTAGCAGAGATCTAGTGTATTCTTCTCCCCTATCAATAGGTCCCATATAGGTTATGCGTCTCTTCCTAGAAACAGGAAAAGCAGAAGTCCTGAGAGCCCACAGGCACTGAACTGCGCAGGTCTCTGTGCCCGTGCTTCTTGCCCAGACCTGTTGCCCTGCCCCGTCCCACGACTCAACCCTGCAAGTGCAGGCAGCCCTGCTGCAGGGCACAGAAACAGCTCACTGGTCTTGAAGGACACAACAGGCCAAATGCCGGGAGGGGAGGAGCATTCCAAGCTTTCATGGCCGGCCTGGCCAGCGCTGCAGGGCCCATGACACCACACTGAGCAGGCGCGGCCTCAGCTCTCCCACGACTGCAGTGTCATGCACGAACGCGGGACCTGCCTGGCCACCACCAGGTCTGCTCCGTTGACAGCTTGCCTGCCCTCAGGCAGTGCTACGCTGGTGCGTGGGGCTCTCCCAAGAGCAACACCTCCTAGAGACTTCTCCCTTCCGGGCACGTGTCCATCTGTCCTGCTGGCAGTGCCGCTGCTCCCAGCCCCCTCTGGGCCCACCTGCCTGCCCACACCCCACAGAGCTGCCGAGCACGGCTGAGCCCTGTCAGCAGCACCGTGGACGTCCTGCAACATACAAAGCAACTGAGG
The DNA here is from genome assembly GCA_013401315.1 of Balaeniceps rex. NCBI lineage: Eukaryota > Metazoa > Chordata > Aves > Pelecaniformes > Balaenicipitidae > Balaeniceps > Balaeniceps rex. The sequence goes on from VYZW01066826.1 coordinate 15,549, forward strand.
GGCCTAATTAATGTTCACTAACTGTCTTACTAAACCTAGAGAGAATTTCGATATTAATTAAATGCTAACTGATTAGTAAAACATATTTACTGAAGACTGTCACCCAGCTGTCAACATTCAATAAATACATTAATAATCAATTTGCATGTAATTAACATAAAATGACATTAATGTCTACATTAAAGATGTATTGGAGACATTGTTATTAGCACAGTAGCCTGCATTCCTCCAAGCCGTACTCTGTATGCACGTAGCCCATTCAAACGCACAGTGAAAAAGGTTAGAGCTGTCCAGCAAAACACCCACCAAAAGAAAAAAAAGAAAACGTTTAAATTCTGAGTGGGTCTGAGCGTGTGCGCATGTGCTCGCGTGCCTGTACATCGCAATAGTAGAGACCATCTTTGTGCTGAATACACGCTCCAGCAGTGAACACTGCGTGCTCTGAAGAGCAAAGGACATGCTCTGGTGTCGGGCAGAGGACGGCCAGGCTCTAGGGTTGCTCTTGCTCTGCCGGCAATGACAGCTGTCTTCCATCGCGACGTGAGCACAGGCCGAACCAAGTACTAGAGACGTTCTGCAAATCCTTGGCTTTGCCTTGGTACAAATGTATCTGAGTCTTCCCAAACTAGGAATATTGCCCAAGACTGCCGTGTGGTGGTTTCTTCCTGCATTTGCCAGAGAACAGAACAAGCACTAGGGCATGGAGGACTTTTCACGCACCGCCTCATTCAGCCTGGCACAGACAAGACGCTTTCTTCCCCCTCCCTCTCTGCTGTGTAAGGCTGCCAGGCTGTGGGTCTGACCAGCTCTGCACAGCTGCCTGTGAGCCTCGAGCCATAGCTCCTGGACTGAGGTGCCACGTCCCTCTCACAACCCCAGGCACAACATTTCCACAGCAGTCCTTGACCGCCTCTGCCCACTCGCAGAGGCTAGATGAACAGCCAGGGAAATTCCTGGCAGCTGAGAAAATGGAGTCTGGGGCACGGACCATCTGGCTGCCGTGCAGAGAAGATGAAGAACAAAGAGATAACAAAGTAGTGAAGCATCTAGGGAGCGCTTGTTCTCCCAAGGAGCAGCAACATATTTAAAATCCCTGCAAGGACTTATCTCTGCACAGCTGGCCCCAGGAACCCCCTGCCAACTGACAGCACTCTGGCCAAGGACACAGCAAACCCCTGAGACAGCCGGCTGCTTGACCAGGCAAACCGCACAAGCAGCACATGTCCACGGCAGAGAGGGCTGACGGGTGCAGAACACCCTTCCCTCCAGCAGACCCACGACCCCAGCGCCCGCCCAGCAGCACAGGGCTGCAGAGGGGCAGTGGAGCCCCCGTCACCACCAACCGCAGCGCCCGCACCTCGGGGGCTGCGAGGGGTGCACGGGGCAGGCACACCAGCCAGGAGGGCTGCACCTCGGCACGGCTGGGTCCCAGCTCCCAGTAACAGGGGAGACAGAGGTGTGTGCCGGGCAGCTCACAGAAGAGGGACAGGGCCCTTGGCGGAAGGATGGGCATCCACCAGCAGGAACCAGGCTGGATAGCTTCCAAAGCCTTGGGCTCACAAAGCTTTATCCACAGGGCTAATCTGAGGTGGATGAGAGGTGGAGAGGAACTGCTGTCTCCTCAGCACGCAGGATAAACATCCCCCTCCCCCAGCTGCAAGGCAGGTGAGTGGGTTTTGGAGGCACAATAGTTCTAGGATGTTCAGTGCAATGAGGCTCCCTACCAGCGCCCCAGCAACAGAAATGCCTGTGACAACAGTGGATGTCATATGGCTTCATGAGGCAGCGTCTCTTTGGGTCCGAGTTAGCTGAGAGGATGTACCCTGCTCAAAGCAGCACTATCCGTCTGAGCTTGCCTCCTTCCCCTGCGTGCCATTCAGAGACAAGCCCACCTTTCCTTCGTCCCCACACAGATCCACGGAGAGATTTGCTTGCAGCAGGAAAGAAGGTGGCATGTTTAGGGTGAACGTTCCCCACCCCCACCCCTTCTCTTCTCATTTAAGTGGAATCAATTGTGCCGTTTCTGCTTTGCTTTTCAAAAGCAATTACTTTCATGTCATTTCTACAGACATTCACAGAGAGCAAGAGAGTGAGGGCTTGATTATCCCCCCTCCCATCCCCATCCTGTGGCTTCCGCAGTGGCGGTGAAGTATTAAATTAAATGAGGTGTCTATGGAGCGGCGATGGTTTCAGGTCAGAGGCGGTATGGAAAGCTGTATGCTGCACTGCTCCTGTATATGTAAATGGATATATTAAAACCACTGATGTCAACTTGCAGCACTCATCTCCTCTGCTCTCGGGTGATCAAAGCTGATTGCAGAGGCAATTACTGCAAAGGAAAAGAAAATCACGGCCTCCTGCTCATCCCTGAGCTACCGGAGTTTAATTGCTTAGTGTAGCTGAAGCTGCCTCTCCATCTCCCTGGTGTGCACACACACACACATGTGGGAGCAGTGCACGCCATGAAACACAGACAGGAATGGACATTTTTGGGGATGGACACTGAGAAGCACCCCAAGCAGGGGAAGACCACAACATGAAAAATAATGATGCTTAAAAATGAATTAAACCACTACAGCAGGCAGGGCTGTATCTTAGCAAGCCACTGGATCGATAACACAGGGAGAAAATCAGGCCAGCATAATAAATGCCCATAAGACAGCCTCTCTCATTCTCCACTCTTTGGTCCTAGATTCACAGTAAGACTTCTTCAGTCTTTTACAGGCTGTAGCTAATCAGGCTGCCAAATCCTTGTGACGTAGATCAGAATCGTGACCCCTTGACCAAGCTGAAACGACTTGAAAGAAAGGTATTGGTGCCTGCCCTGAGAAATCCTGACTCCTCACCCTGTTCTTGCCTTTGTATTTCACATGCATTTCCACGTGAGTACCAGCAAAGGCAGGGGACATTTTAAGGTAAGCACAGTGCTCGGCCAAGTCACAATCAGCATGGTTTCAGAAACCAGCCTGAGCTGTCCAGCTGCACTGCTGGTGGCACTGGGTAACTCGGTGCTGGCCAGACTTCAGCTGTGGGGTACCAACTTCACACGCTGTTCATTCAAATGGCTTCTCTTGGTGAAGCATGGAGAAGCTGGGTCAAGCCAGGTGCCTCCACGTATGCCATCCTATCTGCCTTCCTACAGCTGTTTCTCCCCGAGGCTGCATACCAGCATCCATTCACATGCCGCTGCTATGCCGGCGCCCAGTCTCCCCGCATGGGCACGCTGTGCTGGGCGTGCGCTCTGGCCAATGCGGCACACTGGCCGTGTGCACGTGCTCTCTGCATGCACGTCTGCCCGTGGTCTAAAGCAGGGCTGTGCAAAACGTAAGACATAAGATCTCTCACTAAGGTGTTAAAAGGGGGAAAGGAGGTCGATAAAGAAGATGGGGAGGCAAACAAAAGACCTACTTTTCCACCTGAGGCAGGAACATATTTTTGGAAGAAATAACTCCCGAGGAGCATCAGGCAGCCCCTTCACCCTATATCTAAGCCGGTGGGTGTGGGACCTGAGCAGTGCGAACAGGTCCTGCCTGAGCACCTGGTGCCCGCTCTGGGATTATGCACCAGCAGGCTTCTTACATCCCCCACTATTGCTCAAAATGCTGGTGCAGACCAGTTCCTGACATTGTACTGTTATCTGATGGGACTCAAGGCAGGCCTAGATATTCCCCAAGTACAAACCCATGCACCCCACCAACTGCCTTGTGCCTGAGATGGGCGAGATAAGGCTAGCAAAGGCTTGAGTCCTGTAGCCCTTCTGGCAGCCCACAGGTCATGCACACATGAGGGCATTCTGGACTGTGATCACATACAAATCTTGCCCACATGCTGTGTGGGCACTAGGGAACAGGAGAGGATTAGGACATGTCAGTAAGCACATGTTAGTAAACACATGTTAGAACTCTGCCCTGTGCCTGAATAGGTGCTGACAGCTGTGCTGCTGCTGTGTAAGCATTTGCAGAAGTGCTGTGCTGGACTGGCCATAAGGAGGTTTTCTGTACAGCTATATTGGATTAAATTGCTGCAGCACCTGATGAAACAGTAAGACAGCACCTTAAGAGAAGTCCTGCTCCCCACTCAGTCACCACGATGCTTGCTGGAGGACAACAGGAGAGCCAGTGGCTTTGGGGAGCCCGTCAGGCTGCTTGGAGGGAACAAACTGCTTGAGGAGGATGAAAAGCAACTGTCTTTTCTGTAGGAAGGGAAGAGACCTGGCTGGAGAGGAGCACAAGCTGAAATGGAGACTGGGCAGTGTGGAGGAGGAAGGCCTGCCCTCTTCTGCTGCAGAACAGCCCCTCTCCCAAGGCCCTTCCCTCCCGTGGGCTGGGGGCAGGCACCGCCATCACGGCAGGGTGCTGGGCACCCAGAGGCCTGCAGCGGGGGCAAGGGCTGCATCTCAGAGCCGGGACCTGCAGGGTGCCACCCCAGAGAAGCCTGAGTGCAAGGCCTGGGACCGTGGGCTGAAAGTGCCCAGGAAACGTGCCGCGAAGACAGGTGCTGCCAGCCGTGACCTGTGCCGCCGGCAAAGCAGACAGCATCACGGTGGCACGGGGGGTATCCTGAGGATAGGTCACAGTCAGCCTTGAGGCACCTGATGCTTCTCTGTGACTTAATAAGCCGCTAGAAGCACCGCTGTGGAAGTGGTAGCACCACACTCACACAAGGCAACAGAGCCCCCAAGAATTTATTTTCTGCTGTAATCTAATTCCCTCAAATGGCTGCCACTCTCCTTTCAGACTTGACTGGGCTGAGTGGCTCTTTGTGAAAGCTGTCCTCACCTCATGCCTGGGGAATGAAAGACAGGCCCGGAGAAAAACAAATGGTGCAATGCATAGCCAGAACAAAAACCAGCAGCAATTCCCTCTCCAAGGCAGGTGAACAGAAACACCTAATGATGAGGACAGTTCTGCCATCTCATGACTGCATTTGGGAGCCACGAGTCAGGCCCCAAACAGCAAGTGTTTACAAAATTGTAAGTGCTAAGTTACTTTTTCTTCTGAATTTTTGACCCTTGAGGGTTTCACTTTTGCACTTTTCTCCTGAAGCACTGGAAAGTTTAGTAGAATTCTTTTTAAACCGCAAACAAAGCCTGGTACTCTGTTCTTCCTGCTTGATTCGACAACTGGAGCTTCAAAAAACCCACAGAAAATCATGAAACCCAGAAGTAAATCCTATGATCTGCTCAAGCTGCAGGAACACTGGGAGCGTTTGGCAGCACTTGCCCAGGGCCCTTCCTGCCCGCCGGGTGGGCTCTGCCACGCGTTCTCCCTTCCTTGTGAATCTGTATTTTCAGCCCAAGGATGCAATTCTTTTTTTTTATGAGCTGCCTGTCTCTTTTTGTTTAGCCGAGAGTGCTCAGAGCCCTTCCCCCACCTCCCTTTCCACTGCTGCTGCTGGTTTTATTCAATTCAACACTTGAGGGAACTGCAGATGAAATGTCTCTGAATCTAAATTGCCAGCGATAGATCTAACAGCCTTTTTCCCTCTCCCCCTCCCCTAACTCCCCTCAGACAGAATGCTCGAGCACATTGTCTCTGCCTCACTCGGCTTCAGCTGCAAAATACCAGCACCAGAACAGGAACCCAACAGCCGGAGCACACAGCTCACACAACCCTCTCCTGCACCAGCGTGCAGGCAGGAGTGCGGCGCCTGCCCTGGCAGGAAGGGCACTGTGACTGCAGAGGCAGAGGACAACTGCTGCCTAAAAGCAGCCCGAGTCCAACAGGTCCCTGCACGGGCACATTGAAACATAGAAACTGGCTGCCCATGGCCTGGACAGGCACACTCTGT
>VYZW01066827.1:0-10978 GCA_013401315.1 Balaeniceps rex
GTGCTGTGTGATGGCACTCAAGATGAACCGCTCCAAAATTTGTGTTTTTGTTTTCTTTTCTAGTAAAACCTCCTACACTCAGCTTTAAGTGACTCATTACTACACCCACCCCTCTCTTTTTGATCTCTGTTCATTCAAGGTGGTGGTGGTCTTCCCTATGGGGTTAGTTTTACTTTCTTTCTGCTGTGGTAGAAGTATAGGGTGTTCAAAGTTTATGCAGAACCTGTGGTTCCGCTACTGGAAGCGTGGCAGCTGCACTATCTTGGGAACAGATGATGCATTATGAATGCTTTTTTAACTTTTATTTTTGCTTGCATGCATATGGTTATTCCTCTCCAGGTATGTAATTTATGTCTCTCTAAAGTAGTTCAGGATGCAGTCAATGAAAATGCCAGTTTGTTATGTTGCTTGACTAGATTCTGTCTCCCTGACCCATATTGAACTTCAGTTTGACCATTGCTATAGGCTATTCAGTTTTGCATTTCTGTTTAAGTGTGAATTTATACCTTGTTTTAGAAAGTTTAAAAAAAGAGTATTTGAGTTTTAACTGTACTATAGCAGGCCACAATGGTCTCTTTAAAAAAAAAAAAAAGTCTCTTTTGAATATGGTATGTGGAACCTCGTATTTCTCATTATCATATTAAATAATGTATTTAAGTATTTGAGTACCTGCAATATTCCTTACATGGGAGTCCTAAGATTTTTTTTTTCCTCTCCTTTCTACCCCAGCCTTAATTTTTCTCCAAATTGATTTTGTCACCTTGAAAGATTCCATGTGGGTAAGATGTCTAGTCCTATGATGTACAGAGTACTAGTCAGGAAAGCCTTTGGAGCATGGTGATGCTATTTCCTGCATCTCTGCAACAGTTACAGCCATAGAGATTTTTTTCTTTCTGAAAACGCGGGGATGAATTGATAATTGTTACGTTCGTTTGGTTTTCTGTTTTGTGATTGTATGCAACCCTTAATTTAGTGGAATAAATGAGAATTGGGGAAACTACAGACTGCTACACTTTTCAAAGCATAGACTTTGAAAAGCCTAAAAGCATCCCTCGATGGTTCATTCAGATTCCTTGGCAGACTTGTATGGCACTGAGAAGTCTTGGTGTTTGCTTTCCAAAGGCAGGATCTCCTTTGTGTTAGCTGAGTGGAATTTTGACTGCGTATTTATAGACTTCCTTCTAGACTGTTAAAATATTTAGTTAGAGCATCAATCACAATCAAATTGTCTCCATATCACCCCTGTTTTATAAATCTTTACCTGCTTGAAACCATGCACATGTCCTCATAGAGCTGTTGGTGAATATGAAATTTGGACATGTAACCAAAAGGTTCTTTGTGATTCATGATGTTTTAATCTTCGCTTGCTAATAATTTTTTCCTAGTCTTAGGCCTTTTTTAAAAATGAAATGATCTAATTACGTATGTTGTGGCATTGTCTAGAAGCACCAGTTAGGTGGGGCTTTGCAGTGACAGTGTGTGTAAGAATGACTTGTTTTCTCACTGTTTGCATCTTTCATATGTGTGTTTTGGGTATTTTCTATGCATCACAGCAATTTTCTTAGTAAATAATACTTTAATATCTTAGTAAACTCTTTTTTTGGGGCTATATGCAGTTTAGTGTTCTGTGGATGCTGATTTTTTTTATAAAAATAATAAGCTCTATTGGTTTAGATCAGTTGATATTCATTATACTATGCTTTTTGTTTATTTTCTATCTAGGAGCTGCAGTCATGAGGCAGGATGCTTTTGTGAAAGATGTTATTTAGAACCTGCTCTGAAAGGTTACAGTACAAGATGACAAACTTAAAGCACTCTTCTTGATCTTGACAGTGCTCCAAATTCAGCTATGTTGTTCATCACAAGGGTTACTCAGTGTCTTCATCATCTGTTGAAATAACTTCTGTTTCTCTAAAAGTAACTCAAAGTAGACAAAACTAGACATATCTTTGTGCAGGAGACAACTGAAAGTCCATCAGACTGTTATTTCCATTATGAATTGGATCTTCCTGATTTATGAACGCTTGATGAGTTTGAACCTTGTATTCTATGGGTGTCGTAGTCTTTTATGACAAAGAATAAACAGTAGTGTGTTTGTTGTTGTGAAATGTGTTTAAGTATTTTCCTCAGGCCTTTGATTTTTTTTTCTGCAAAATGGGAAATAATTTTTAAAAAATTTAAGGGATGGAGAAGCTGATGACATAAAAGTTGCCATGTATTGATATAATTTTATTTTGGGCACTTTGTGTCTAACCTGATGCATTTTTGAAAGCATCATGATAAGACCTACTCAAAAGGCTTTAAAAGGGGTGAAACCCCCTTTATTTCTTTATTTTATTGAAGATCATGGAGGTCTCTTCTTCTGTTTGACTTACAGAAACAACAGAAGCTTGCTTGATTGAAAGAGATGCATAGCTGTTGGCTTATTTCTAGTGTTTTCTTCAAAATAATTGAAAGCAGATCTGAAATGAAAAGGGTCTCTTGCCAAAGATCTGCAAATGTAAATTCTTTTGAAGACAAAAGAAAAGCTTTTCTGCAATCTTCTTGGTGAACTTTAGTTGTTCCTGTCAATCAGAAACACTGTCTAAGCTTGTTGTAGGTAAGTGCTGCATAAATAGGAGGGTACAAACGAATCAGTATGGATTCACGCTGATCTCTGATCTGCATTTGAGTATGTTTTGAACACAGACTACTCGCTGAATCATGTTCTCTAGTGGTTTTTTTTCTATATAAATGTTACGCTACTAGCCTATACTTAGTAAGCTCATTGCATTTTTTAACTTTTTATGCTCAATCTTAAGCAAAATATTACATTGTCTAAATCACACATTTCAGATGCAAGATAAGAAGTATCTGCTCTGTAGAAGTTCAGAGCTTATTCTGAAAAATGAGTTGTTTCTTATTGTTACTGCTAGACAAGGGTTTGGATTGCTTTGGCTTAATTAAGAAAAATCAAATCTTTTCAAGTCGTTATTCTAGAATTAAATTGTTCTAAATTTATGTATTGTGATATAATGTATTTCAAATATTCCTTTCCAAGCTTCTAGGCATCTTTCTGATATTAATTTAAAAATAAGTTTTAAACAGGACTATATTGAAGCTAAATGTTCCTGAATCCAAAATGTAATCATTAGCTAGCTGCACAAAGGGATGGCAGTAGGAAGGGCCATTCAACAGTTTACCTGAATCCTTCTGAAGTATTTGCTTGCAATACAGGCTTTAGTGTCTGAAGAGACCTGAACTATTTTATGCCAAATATGATGTGTATTGTAAAGATTTGTTTTTCAGTTTCGACAAAAAATTCATACTGAACAGTATTATTAGGGTATCTTTTACATGGGAAGTAGTGCATATTCCTCACAGTTTACTTACGGTTGCCAAAAGTGCCTTTGAGTGTTAGTTTATCTACCATTTACTCAAAATTACCTAAAAGAGTCTCTGCTGACTAGGGCAAACTAGCAATTGTTGTTTTAGTTCAAGCTATACTTTATTTCTCAATGTCTCCCATGGCCCTTAACTGTTTTGTTTTGCTTCTTCCAAGACTGTGGTTGGTGCAAGTTGAAGAAGCAAGGCAGAGAGTCTTGCATTCTCATTAAGAATAATACAACAAAATAATAAGATTATGGCAAATTTTCAATAGGTAAATAACAAATTATTTCTCCTATCATTCAGACAGTTCTTATCTCTAGTGGCCTGGAGTGGAAAAGAAGGGGTTTGTTTTTTAACTTTCTTCTAAGCTTGGTGGTTAATGGTGAGAAAAAGATATCAATTTTATGCAGGCATCTTTAGTCCAAACGGTTTGAAAACTTCTGCAAGAACAGCCTCTTTCTTGGATGTTGTAGCTAACATATTTAAGAATTGTCCGCTGTTCTATGGAGTTTTTTCGGTTGGAAGAACTGCTATAATATTGAATATTATCATTGTTATAATGAAGGCCAGATAATGTATTTAGCACCTCTATGTTCCACGCACCTCACAAATGTGAGAAACTGCACAAAAAATGTATTAACCAAAATAGACAGGGCAGAAAAGTCTGCAGATTGTAAGAATGTAATGCTTAAAATGATAATTGATCTGTAAGTTTCAAGATTTTTGCTGAAATTAATGTATTGTATTAATTGGACTTTTCTAATGGCTTTCTTCTTTCCTAGGCACGAGCTTTAACACCTCAGACAGCAGAAACGGATGCAATAAGATTCTTGGTTGGAACACAGTCTCTTAGATATGATAATCAGGTAATTTTTCTGTCAAATGTCAGTTGTAATTTTTTTCCTTTTTTTTTTTTTTTTTAAATATTGTTCCAGTATCATTCCTTCTCCTTTCTCCCCTCTGTTGAATTTGAACATTAAGTGATAGTCAAGTTGAAGACCTCTGTGAGTAGAATGTAAAGATATTGGTAAGAAATGTAGGTGAATGAAAGCTGTGTGTATTTGCTGAAAATGAAATTACTCTTCTAAATTGTATGACTAAATCAGCTTGTTTTAGTAAAGGAACTGCCATATTTTTGTTAGTTTAAATCTATAGATTCTCTGGAGCTATCTTTAAACCACAGAAGAGATGCAAAGTAAAACAAAAGTCTTTAAGCCTTGATTGCTTCTAATGGGACTCCTGGTACGTGCACAGTTCTGTGCCAATAATTAATAATGAAAAATCCAGTTTATGAAGCTTCACATACAATCAGCTATGTCCTTTCTGATCATAAGATTAACAACAATTTAAACTAAAATTTGAGTTACTCTCATGGCTCAATTTCTTTTGAGCTGTTTCTTCTGCGGTTAAGAGTACAATACTTCTAATTGTACAGCAATTTTAATTTTTGTGACTAAATTTCAGTAAATGCCTTCATACTGAAAGAAGATCTTGAGGCCAGAAGAATTAGAAAGCTGTACTGAGTGCAGATGGCAAGGTTTTGGCAGCAGGGGAGCTGTAGTGGTGGCCTCTGTGAGAAGAGGCCAGGGTGTGCCTGTGCCAGACATGGCTGGTTCCAGTGAACCTGTCGCAGGACACAGCTGAGCCAGTCAGCCTGGTGGCACCTCTGTGAAAACATGTAAGAAAGGGGAGAAAATGCTGGGTGGAAAGAGGAGGAGGGAACAAAGACTGAGAAACAGCGGAAGAAATGTCAGAAGTAAGACCAAGGTCAGGAAGAACAGAAGGTGCTCCATAGTGGAGCAGGTATCCACTGCAGCCTGTGGAGCCCTTGTGCTGGAGCAGGTGAATGTTCCTGAAGGAACTTTGGCACATGAAGACCCCACACTGGAACAGAGGAAAAGAGTGAGATGGAAAGTGCATCAGAGAGAAAAATGCTATGTACTGACCATAGCCACCACTGCCCCACATCCCCCTGTGCTGCTTAAAGGGAGTTAGAGGAGTCTGGAGTGAAGTTAAGCCTGGAAAAGTGGGGAGAGAAGGTGCTGGTTTAAGGTTTGTCTTTTTCTTTCCCACTGCCCAAATTAGTAACTACATTTTCATTTTAATTGGCAATAAGTAAATTAATTTACCCAAGTTAAGTCTGTTTTGCCCACAATAATTGATAAGCAATCTTCCTGTCTTTAGCTTGGCCCATGAGCTTTTCTCTTTCCTGTTCTTCCTATCCTCTCCCCCTGTCCTGCTTGTGGGGAGCAAGTGGCTGGGTGGGAGTCTGGCTGTTAGTCAAGGCTGACACCTACCATAGAAGCTCCTAGAATGGAGACAGTCACCGACTCTTCTGAAACTGGTCTGTAATGGACTGTACAAAACTAAGTTGGAACCATAGCTCTGGAAGACGTGAGCTGTCAATTCCCCGTGAGGTTTTGAGTTTGTTATTCAATGATAATACTGGATGAGGCTCAAGCGAAAAATATTCAAATGCATAAGGGGGATGGAGTATTCGGTTTCTTTACATTTCAGGTAATACTTGTGAGACCAATAACAAAAGAAGTGGCAGGACAAACTTAGTTAAAAATAAATACACAAAATTATATTTTTGATTGTGCTGTCTCAGATGGTCTTCAGACATTTGGTTATAATGTGGTTTTCTACTGTGGTTTCTACATGGTTTTTTACTTCTTGGTTCAACTAATTAAATCCTGATACAAAATTGTAGTTGGAGAACGATTCTCACTTACCAGTTGATATCCAGCAGATCTTCAATAATTTAAATGTTCTGATTTAGGTCAGTTGATTGGGTATATACTACATATTTTAGAAGTATCTCTATATACACATATTTCAACTTTATTGAGTATACTTTTCTTTTTCCAATGAATAACATTAATAATGGAAATGCAGGACGCTTCCTAGGGTATTAACAAATGTTTGGGGGTTATTGGCCTTTAGCTGTGCCTCAGGCCATCAGCTCCTCTCAGCTAGTTGCTAATCCCTGAGAAGTGCCCTAGGCCTCAAGTCATTATTGCTTAATTCAGCACTAGGTTCTCTAGATTTGCTTAAAAACTTTTTTAGTTACCTAACCTGACTTACAAGCTGGCTTGCAACCTCTAGTGCTTGACCAAGTGCTGCACAGTGAGAGGTTTCTTATGCAGCATCATCATGTGCAGAGTATTTCTTCCCTTCTCGTCATGGACAGGTGTCGTACAAATAAAAGAGCAGTAGTTGTACAGCTGGCATGGTAACTTCTGCCTCATTGATGTTTATTGCTTATGAAGCAATTTAGGCATTCATAAGAGATCTGATGAAAATATTTTGCTATTAACACTGGTATTTCAAAGCAAAGGAAAATGTTTGTAAGATTTTATATTCTGTCAGTATATGAGATATTAACAGTGTGTAATACTTGGTCCTCATAACTTGCTGGGAATTAAATAGTTTCTTTTTGATGAAAGATCTGTGTTCTACACAGTGTAGTTCTAGAACTTTTGTCCTCAGTACTTTCATTGTTGCTAAACTGTGACTTTTTGTACTGTTCTTAGTTTGATGCATTTACTGCATGCTTTGGCAGCATATTAAAGTAGTATACATCACTTATTCTTTCCTGATCTCTCTCATTCTCAGAACTCTCCAACTTATTTTCAGTTTTGTGTTTTAGAACCTAAAATACTTGTTTTCGTAGCTTACCTTAATGCATGGCATTATATAATCACAAGGCAGGGCATTGGCCGAACTAAAACAGTTCTACGGTCTCTGCTGCCCATGAGTGCCTGATGAACAAAAATCAATTATGGAGATTGCATAATTGAAGAAAAAGAGATATTGTGTGTTGAAATGAGTTAGTTTTCATCTCACTGCCTTAGTAATTTCCTTAGCAGTTAGTAATTTCTCCAGATTTTGAGGAGAACTAAATAGTTATTTGTTCGCATTCAAATCTCACTACTTTTTTCTCGATACTTAGGGTTGTGTTCAGTGGGAATTTTTCCCAGTGTAATTAGAGCAGATTAATTCGTGTAGTTACTGGTAATAAACCCAGTCACTTCTAAGAGGTGTTTCCCACAAGGATCGTGTTCCACAAGAGCTATGAATACACGTATTATTAACCATTACAGTACAGTCATGTTGAGAAAATTCTCTGTGTGGATTTGGCTTACTTACACTTATTGTTTTCTATATCCGCATCTATGGTGTCCATATGCTGCACTAACTAATCCATGGTAAAGCTCAATTCTACATTCCATCAAGAAACGTTAGGAAGATCTGGTACAGTATTTAGTAATTTTCTATGAAAATTCTTTTGTCCTTAGTATTTAGCAAAGTCACTATTCCGTATGATAAGTACAATTTATAATGTATTCAAATCAACATGATTAAGAAGATCATTAGCAGAAGAACATTGGGGGAACTTTTGCAGTTATTTCTGTTAAGCTGATCAGCTTTTTCTGGTAGACTGTGTTGCTTGGCATAGCTGTGAAAGATGTCATTTTTCAACTCAAAGGGTATAAACAATACCCTTGCATAAGAATTAAATTTCATATTTCCGAAAAGTCTCAGTCTGGACCTTTAATTGATTAACTGTGTGTTCCAGCAGAGTTTCTAGCTATCCACGATGTCAGCTGAAGCAGAAACATAACAGCAGAGGAGAAATTGGTTATTTGTGCCTTCAAAGGGCTTCAGATGGGGTAAAGAGCACTCCCTTAGCTTATGTGCTGAATGACCCTCTTAACCTGGTTAGTGTGGGTAGAGCATGTGTGTGACTGTAGTAAATGGGATTTAGATTTGTTGTTCACCTTCAGGGACTTGGGTTGAGCTGCCAAAGGAGACTCAATGGAAGGTTGCCTTCGCCCACTTTTTTTTTTTTTTTGAGATAGCTGAAAACAAGCACATTTAGCAGATCTGATTGTGCCTTACATGGGAAACTAATATAACTTTTAATTTTTAAACTACGACAGATCTTCACATATTTCACACTTTTTCTGTTAAATACCTGATTCAGTAAATTTCAGAGATCCACTTCTCTCTGTTACACTAAAGTTTATTATCAGTATTTTGCTGTGTAAAAATAACAACAGGAGTTACTCTTTTTGCCATGAGTCTGTTGAAAATGTTTTACCTTAGAGTTGTGAATATGTTGCTATTCTTTACCTTCCAGTTCTGTGCTTGTAAAGTAGCTGTTTGACTTGTCAACAGTTTGAGTTGTAGGTTTATTCAGAACATCAAAGTGTATCTGATTAGAGCAGCATAGAAGGCTGAAGAGATGATGTCTTTCAATTTTTATTTAAAAAAAAACCCAACAAACAAACAACAAAAACCAAGGGATGAGGTTAAACTGATATTTAATGATGAAATGAGCAAAAGCTTTCTGTATAGACAGAAGCCCTTGAATTGGGGTACAGGGAATAGATCAGAGAGGGGATGTACAGAAACCCAAAATAAAGTGAAACGATAGGTAAGTCTAAGTGATGTGACTCTGGAGAGTTTAGAAAGGCAGGAGGCAGAAAGGCAGTCTTTAAGTTGGACAGGAAGGTGGTTATGCAGTTGGTGGGGTAGACGGATAGTGTCCTGATTCCTGAGATGGATAGTGTCCTGATTCCTGGGTAGATTCCTAGGTTCAGGGCAAGAAATGAAGTCTGACAAGACAACTTGCTGATCAGCTGGAGAGGTGCTTGTATGCCTTGGATGACAGAGTGGAAGAACAATACAGGTGATGAGGGTCCAGCATTATATTTGAAGGAGGAGTTGCTGTGACAGTTTGGAAGAGAAAGAAAAAGATAACATGGAAACTCAGCCCTTTAAAAAACCAAAAGTATAATATTAGCAATTTAGACTAAGCTGAGAACTGTTTAGCAGCTTCTGTATTTTAAGAAAATTTTCTGTAATACTGTGTAGCTAAAATTTTTGCAGTGATTCAGTAGTTAATTCAGTAGACTGAATACAGTCATTATAATAGGACATCCCTTGGTTTTTTTTCTCTTCATTGTTCACCCAACTTTGTTAATGAATTTTTAATGAGGATACAGTTCTCTTAAAAGTTGTGGGTCTTCTACAATTTATTTGTTCACTGTTGAGCTTAATGGAATCAGTCCCATGAGTAAAGTTACTTGTGTATGTTGTGCCAGGCTAGAATCTTTCTCAATTTCTTCTATTTCTGAGGCAACTATAGAAAAACAACTAACTAAAAATAGGGAGGAAAAATGAGAGTAACATAGACCTATTTTAAAAAAAACAAACAAAACAAAAAAAACAACAAAAAACAAAACAAACAAAACCCAAACAAACTAAAAAACCCCCCAAAACCCCACAAAACAAACAAAAAAAACCACCAAAAACCCAAAACCAAAAAACAAGGAACAAACAAAAATTAAAATCACAAAAAGCAAACCTAGCTGTATGTCTCTTAAAAATTTTATCTATATATTTAAACACTATTGTTTTTCTTCATCTTTCAGTTCAACATTTTATTTTTCCATATAGTATAAAAAGTATTACAGATTTATATATTGATGCAGATATGTGATTGGTAAAGTGAACTCTAAAAGTTTCTTACTGAGTTTACAGTATTTGTTTCAAATGAGAGTCCTTTCCCTCTCTCCCCTTCTTTCTTCGTAGGATGTTTGAATTCGATAATTTGGATACAGAATTGGTGCAGACATTTAGACTAAGGGTTGTAATGTTGTTATTTCTGTTCATTGCTATAAGAAGTGTCGAATTGCAATACGAGTGGATTATTTACTATTAGCCATAAAATGAAAAATCACCTTCAAGCTTTAAGTTGCAAAATTGAGAAGAATAAACATGGTATTTTCTCAAAACAGGGAAATTGCTTGTTTTTTTCTAGAAAACTATATCCTGCATGAAATCAATGGTATACTAAATTGTTAGTATAACAGTTAATTAAAGTAGATATCGGTTATAAAATTCTCATTAAATTGTTCTGTGCAGTCATCGTGTATAATTAAGACCCACAGGAAAACATTTAAAACCCTAATGTTCTCTTTTATTGTATTTGCAGATTCACATCATAGATTTTGATGATGAAAATAACATTATAAACAAAAGTGTTCTCCTTCATCAAGTGGGTGAAATTTGGCACATTAGTACTAGTCCTGCAGATAAAGGTGTACTAGCAACCTGCTACAATAAAAGTAAGTCCTTTCTAACCATGTTAAACTTGTTTAAGTGTTTTGATATTTTTGAATGTACAGATTTAACATCTAGCTATGTGTAAACACTTTAAATTGGAATTATCAACACAAGCATTTTTCAAAAAATCTGCTGTACCTTTACCTATACCTTGTTTGTCTCATATCCTTAGGTCATCTTGGTTAGAAGTCTGCTTTTGCATTTATGTCAAGGAAAGCAGCAAAATAAAAGTATTGCTTGCCTGATTAATGCAAAGCATGGCAAATAAAATATATTCCTGTTATTCTAGGGTTCATTCTTTTTATTGGTTTATATGTTTGCTTTTGAAAGTGGAAGTAAATGTCTTTCAAAGACATCATGCCAGCATCAAGCTTTCTTTAAAATTGCAGGTGAAGTTTGTATATAACATTATTTGTCATATGTTTAGTGCAGATATACCCACAGAGAACTATAAATTCTTATCTAAATATCT
>VYZW01066828.1:0-26129 GCA_013401315.1 Balaeniceps rex
TCCCACCAGTACCCCCAGCATCCCACAAGCCCCCACGCACCCCCATCCAAATCGAGCTATCCCACCAGCCCTGCCGGAAGACCAACCCCCGACAGCCCCACAGCCAATGAAAGAGCAGCATTTATCAGCAGGACAAACAAAAGCAACCAATCCGCGCACAGAGCTGTGAAGAGCGACGTGAGGCCGAGCCAATGGGAGCCGGCCGGGCCCGTCCCGGGGTTTCCCACCTGTTTCTCCTGCCCGGTCTCCTCCGCGCGGGCGCCGGTACCGAGCGGGGCTGCCATGGCGGGGGTGGGGGGGGTCCTCCGCGCTCCCTCCGCGCTCCCTCCGCTCCGTCCGGCCCCGCGCTCTGCTCCAAAATGGCCGCCACCGCCCCCTAACGCCTCAGCTGCCTGACGGACAGGCGCACTGCCCAATAGGCGTAGGGAGGCGGCCGCGGTGACATCATACCTGACCAACCAACGCCCGCGGGGAGGGAGGCGGGGCGGGTCCGCCCCGGCTGGATCGGCCACTAGCCAGTGGGAAGTGAGGCAGCACAACGTGGGCGGGCCCGAAGGCGGGGCCTGCAGCACCCCGGCCCCGCCCAGCTCGGCGCCTGCCCCGGCCCTTCCTCCGCCGCCTCCTCCTTCCTCGTCGTACCGGTCCCCTCCTACCGGGGGCCCGGGCCGGGCAGCGGGGGCGCCACGGCCACCGCCAGAGCCGCCGGGGCTGGAGGAGCTGCGCGGGGGGGGGCGGCACCCACAGCAGCGCGGGGCCCGACGGAGAACGGGGGTCCGGCTGCCTCAGCCGGCCGCTGCCGCCCCCGCTGGCAGGCGGGACCCGGGGGGCAGGAGGCGCTGCCCACTGCAGGCCCCTGCCCGGGCGCCGATGACTGCCGGGCCCCTGGAGCGCACCGCACCGCAGCACCGGCCCCGAGCGGGCACGGCAGGGGAGAGGCGCCTGTGTGAGGAGGGGGCCGCCCCCACCCACGGATTTTGGGGACCCCCCCAGCAGCACCCACAGGCAAAGGGGATGGGAGAGCCCGCGGGAACCCGGGACGGATGGAGGGCTGGGAGGGGACAGGCCCGTGGGGAGGCAAATGGCTCCGGGGCGATGCCACCGCGTGGTGCCACCTGCACCCCAAGGTGCCCCCCAGGCCTGGGCCACGCAGGAATGGGGGGACCGGAGACGGCACTCGGCCCCACTGCCTGCAGACACATCACTCCATGCAGGTAGGGAGCAGCAGCTGAGACCCAGCAAGTTCATGATACAACTGCTACCAGCATCTCTGGGGCCCCGGCGGACTCCCTCAGCCACACCAGAGCTCTGCCAGCACCCCTTCAAACGCACCCCCTGGTATTAGGAAGGGCAGCTGGACCCACCGCAGCCATGGACAACAGACTTAAATACCCAGGACTCCCTCGGGCTGCAGAGAAATACATTTAAATGAACTGCAGGAGAGTAAAGTGGTAGAGGAAGGGGGTGTTTAAAAAAAAAAAATAAAAATCACAGTTTAACTTTTCCTCTTACTAGAAAGAGTGGGTGTGTGACAGGAGCACAGCCCAGGGTGGGGGCACAGCCTGGGGCAGGACTCCACGGTCTTTGCAGAGCTGCTCCTCGATGGGGACATGTGCCGAGGGCTTTGGGCTGCCCTGGGCCAGACAGCATGTGAGGTGGTCGCAGCCGCTGGACGCCCCTGGACCAGCCCCCTGCCCACTCCCCTACCCATACCCTACCCCAGGAGGACGTTGCCGTGCTCCGTACGGGAATCTGCGCTGCCCAGGCTGCTCAAAGGCAAGACCTGTGCATGGAAGAGGGAGCCACAGAGGCAGCCAGACAAGCTGGCGCACCAGGAGCACAGGCTGCTCCGTAGCCCTGTTCCTGCCGGGGTTTGGCCCCTTTCTGCCAGGGTTTGGCCTGCCTGAGCAGCTCAGTTCCTGCACGCAGAGTCAGGGCTGGGCTCTGCTGCCTCCCAGCCCTGCACTGGCCCGAGAAAGAAGCCCACGAGCAAGGAGCAATGGAAGGGGAGCGAAGAGCTGCCGCCAACTCTCCCCATCGGCACTGGCCTTTGGAGGAGTGTGCGACCTGCCTACGCAGGTGGGCTCTCACCCTCCCACCCCTGCCCATGGGGGAGAGGGAAACCCCCCCGGTCTCCCCAAGCTAAGCCCACCCGCTGCTGCAGGAACTCCGTGCCCTGGCCCTCACGTCAAGGGAGTGAGGCTCCCCAACCCAGTTTGGGGGGTTCAGGGGCTTTTTAGGACTTATTGAAGGCTGCCAGGACAGCCCAGATCATCTCTGTGCCCCTGGCTTTGGCTGCTTCCACCTCAGGGTCCATATCGAGGAGTTCCTTGGTCCTGTTCATTGCCACATTGTACTTGTCATCTGCCAGGCTGGCGAAAACGTTCTCCAGCACGTCTGAGGAGTGGGCCAGCACCAGGAGAGCCAGAGTCCTGCGGTCCATGCGGTGAGGGTCGTTCACCCACCGCTCCAGCACGCTCTCCTGCAGCTTCTTCACCAAGCGCTGCTTCTCAGTGGCATTGCTGATGGGGTGGGTGGTCATGTCGAAGAGTAGGAAGTTCTGCTTCTCTGTGGTGAGGATGCCCTTCTCCACCAGCGCCTTGGCGATGCGCTCGCGCACGTTCCTCAGCTGGTACTGCAGCTTGAAGGGGTTCCAGGTCTCCCCTGCAGGAGAGGAGACCCCGTTCAACGCCAGGGCAGCGACAGTTTTGCCACCCAACCCCAGCACCCAGGCTGCTTCCAGCCCAGGACCATCCGTGCTTGCACAGACGGCAGTCCCCCCCGCAGGAACCCTCTTCCTCCCCTTGGCCTGACTCTGACGCGCTTTTCCCGTCGGTCCAAGCTGGCAAAGCTCCCAGCAGCCACAGGGTGCAGCAGCCTGGGCAGATCTCTTTGGAAAGCCCCTTCTGCCCAGGACCTGGGACCCCAGACTTGGTAAAGACTCATCATGAAAAAGAGGCAATGGGGAGCGAGGTCCAAGTCTTCCACCGAGCTACCAACAAAAAAGACCCGGAAAACCGTTCCCTGCCCCCACATTCAGCCTTCCCCCGTTCTGCTGTCAGTATTCTGCCCATCTCCAGTGAAGCGAAGGGATGGCCAAGCCGTGGAGAGGGAACAGGCGGCAGGGGCAGGCCCGAGGGAGCTGGGGAGATGGCATCTCTAACTGGCCCTACCAGTGAGCAGCTCTATCCAGGTCTGCGCTGTTTCCGCAGACTCTGTGGCCTTGATGTGTCGGAGGGTCTCATCCAGCAAGACATCACCAGTTGGCGCGTCCGACTTCAAGAGCACCTGGAAGGACAAAGTGGAAACACGGCGTAAGGCTGGGTGCAGACCTGCCGCTCCCCTCCCGAAGGAATGGCGCCAGCCCTGGCGCGCGGTGCTGCTTCGGCAAAGCTCGCTGCCAGCAGGCTCGGCTGGGGTAGACGGAGCCCCGAAGCCTGTTGGGCCCCCAGCCCAGCTCCTGTGGCACCTTCACCTTCCTCTCCAGCAGCTTCTTCTTCCTGATGGAGAGCGGCTCCAGGCAGATCCGGCCGCGCAGAGCCAGCTCGATGAGGATACCGCCCCGCAGGCCTGAAGAGATGCAGTCGTTCCAGAAGGAGGTGTAGCCCTGGGAGAGAGAGAGAGGATGGATGGAAAGGGGAGAACAGAGATGGGAAGGGGAGCTCGGCCGAGCCCCCCACCCCTCCTGGCCTGCTCGGCCCCCGCCCAGGCGACTTCTCCCATTAACAGCTCTGCCTCCCTGCTCTGCCTCCCAGGCTAAAGGGAGAAAGGGGCTTTCCCCACCGGGTGAAAAGTGCCCGGCAGCCCCAACTAACCCCCTCCCTGCCCAAAACCTCGCCATAAACACTGAGCAATTCAGGCCGTGCCCTTCCCGCTGCACCCACAATCACCCAGCACACCCCAGCGCTGGCCAGGCAGCTGCGCCCAACCCCGGATCGTAAAAAAATCTGAGCAAGAATGAGAAAAGCGGGGCCCTTTCCCCTGGCAAGCCCCTGGCCACAGAAGGACATTGCTGCTGCTGTGGGGCTGCAACCAGCGACACGAGCTCTGCTCTGCCCGGCCTCAGCACTTGCCGCAGACATGCCCGGGGGCAACGGGAGGTGAAATCTGCTCTTCTTGAAGAAAGACCCCACCAGCTCCAGGTATGCTCTGAGAGTAATTAGCTGTATGAAGAAATTGCTTGTCAGGCCTGCGAAGAAGCGTTTCCCCGCTACCCACAGCACCATCTCACAGGGCGCAGGCTGCAGCAAGCCCCAGCTCCCACCACGGGGCACAAGAGCTTCCCCAGCCCCTCGCCCACCCCACCCTCATCACCCCCCCTCGCCCAAATCCACCTGCAGACTTCCGCGAGGGAAGAGAAGATTTCCAGCCAGGGATGAAGGACAGGAAAATACATCCTACCTCTCCCCCCAGAGCGGGCACCTTGGGGCTGGGGTGCAGCAGTTTGGGTCCCAGCAATGGGGCAGCGCTGGGGCTGCTGCTGACCACATCTGCTCAGACCCGGCACGTTCCACACTCGGCCTCAAGCCCTGTTCTCAGAGCCCACCATGGGACGGGGTCCTCATCCCGAGAAGCGCAAGCTCCAAAATCATTAAGGCATTTGGCAAAAGCAACAAGAAGGTGCAGAGGTCTGGAAAATATGACCCGCAAGGAACGAGCAATTGAATTGGGGTTTTGGGTCCAGGGAAGAGAAGACGGAGGGAGAATAGGATAAGGGGGGTCAGACACATAAAAGGCAGCAGCAGAAAGGAAGGGAATGGCCAGTTCCCACTTTTACTGTGCATGGGACAGAGTCCCGGACTAAAATTGTAGCCAAAGAGATTGGAGCTGGCACCGGGAAGAAATAACCGTCCGGACAAGAAAGCCCAGGAATGGTTTGCCCCTGGAGGGAGGGGTCAGGTAAGGGACGCCTCTGTCCCTTGAGGTTTAAGAACATTCAACTGATGCTCCTCAGGAGAGAGCCGACCCTGGTTTGAAGCAACGGGGCAGCCTAGGCGACCTCTCCATTCCCTTCTTCCGCTCGTCTTTTATCCCGATTAGAACAAAGCCCAGTTGTTCCAGCCCGATGACTGCTGCATCATGGCACAGACGCAGGGCGGCAGCCCGTGGATTTCAGGGCAAGCGGACAGCAGGCAGCGCTGCAGGGAGAGGCTCGTCCGGGCAGGCTGCGGGGCTGGGAACGGGGCAGGCGCCGGTGTCTGAGATGGGCCCAAGGGAAGGGTGAGCCAAGCGGGATGCAAAGTCACAATGCGCTTATTTGCAGGGGGACGCCGATACGCCAGAAACGCTACGGCCCGCTCATACGCCCCTTTTCCTTGCTCTTTTTCTCTGGAGGGAATGGGGGGAGGAAAGAAAGGGCAGGTCTAAAAGCTACCAGGAGACTGCAGACAAAGCAACCTAACAAGCCCCTTTCCTAAGGGAAAAAAGCTGAGAACATGCAGCCCTCCGACACGGAAGTTTTTACAGTCCACATGGGTAAACTCTTGTCTGTTTATGCAGCGCATCTGGACACTGGGTTGCTCGGCTTGCGTAGCACAGAGAACCATAAAAGAAATTAAAATCTTTATTTGTTTTCTTTTTCTTCCTGGTGAGAAAGACAAAGCAACCAGTCACCCCTGCCCTGCTAATTTACGTCCATGGGAGATACGCTGGTTTGTGCACGCACCCTTTAGGAACAAGTTCTCCAGAAAAGGGTGTGGAGGTGATCAAAGTTTCAATTCACTGGGCTGGAAGGCACGTTACCCCTAGAAAATTTTAAGGGGTCTGAAATCAAATAAGCCGAAAGATCCTGGGTTACTTTCAGCTTCTGGAATCAGACTGGTTACAAATGCCAGCCTGGTGTGCAGCCAGCTTCTCCTAGACGGACAGACTCGTGCTTAAAAAAAAATGAAATTACCAAATGAATTGGATTTGGCTAAAATTGTCTCATTTTTTTCCAATCATCAAACCATGAGTGAACAACAGAGCTGGGAAAACCCAGTGCCTGGGAGCCCAGTTCACGGCCAGGCTACTGCGGCCTCTGGTCTTCCTTCTGAGATGGAGGAATGCAGGAGGACAGGATGGAAAGGAAAAAAAAAAAAGAGTGACAAGGTTTCTTTTATCTATTGTGCTCTCCTAGCTTCCTGGTGGCTGAAGAACCATTCCCAGGAATACATTAACCAAGCCAAGAATATTAAACGTAGCCCAGGAAGAAAGCAGACCATGCCACGCTCCTAGGCTGCTCTCAAATATTTGCTCCAGAATTAATTGCATGATGTTGTCTTCATAGCCCTGCTCTCCTGTTACTTCCTATTTGGCTCAGCAAGTCCTAGATCTTATCTGCCTTCGTTAAACAGGACAGCTACAAGCCTCTGGGCAGCTCTCCTGTGCCGGATCTGCGAGCGTGGTCCACGTCAGCAGCCGTGGCCTGAGCAGGTCTACGTGGGAGCAACGCACCAGCTCAGACCAACTCAGCAGGGCCCTATGGAAAAGTTCAGGCACCTCACAGGGGCTTAATTTCAACCCAGAGAAACAGATGAAGAGAAGGTGGCCCATCTACCGCAGCTTTGACAACTACAGCGTCTCCTTTCCTCAGGGTGGGAGACGGGCTCATAGGAAGAGTGCTCCTGGAGCTGAAAACCCTGTGTTTAAGGCTTTCCTCTGCCATTATCATCCCAAGAAGCACCTTGGGGAACTGGCTAGCTTCCCCTGGTCTCGATTTCCCCATCTGCTTGACAGGAATAGCAGCATCAGACTCCCCCAAAGAGATCAAGATGATGCATGCATTAAAGAAGACAAGGCACGCCGACACAGCAGATAAGAGCCAGGCAGCTCAGAGATGTTTTCTCCTTTCCCCATGGCTCGTTCTAAGCAGAGTTGAGAAACGAGTTCCGACCAGCTGATAAGCACAAAACAATTCAGTTTGACCAGGGTCCCTTTCCAGCAGAGAACAAACCCCTGAAAATAACTGGCTGCGAAGTTCGTCCACTGCTGCCAAGGAAAGCCATTAAAGCAGCACACACGGGCGAGACGAGCGCCCAGCAAAGAGATTCTCGTCCAGCCCCACTCCTGGAGCTGCACGATGCCATTCCTGCCCAGCTAAGGAAATTACAGCCTGAAAACAGAGATGTGGCTCCTACCTCGTTTGCCATTGCTGTGTTCAGACCCATCCTGCACCTGCTTTCAACTCCTGGCCCAGCTGCCTTCTCTTGCCTTGCCCTCTTCTCTCAAAACCTGCCCCTGCCGTTTTTCACATCAATTTTTAACAAAGCAGAAACAGTGCCGAGAGTGTCACCGTGTTTCAGCTGATGGTTTCGGACAGGAAAGTGCACTTGGGCTAGGGAAGAGGACATTTACCATCTGATGCACAAGGTGAGGCTCCTCTTACCCCACGTCTTTGACGCTGGCAAAGAACAAACCCACCTTTGCTCTGCAAATGGCAGTAGCACAATACTGTAAGGCACCCCTCGCCTCCAGCCACTTCTTACAGTCCCTGGGGCAGAGCTGGTGGGACAGCACTCGCAAGCAATCTCCACAGCTCAGTTTAAGCTACAGATGAAGGTGGTTTGAGCTAAGCAGGCTGGCTTTGTTGAAGAGGACTCAGAGGAACTCGTACAATCCCTTCTGCTGCTCACTGAGAACCTCACCTCCAGGTACACGAAGGCAGCGCTGCCATGGCTGCGCACGCCGCCATTGGAGACGCCTGCCTTACCTCCTTGTCCTTCAGCCCCAGGAGCAGCACCTCCTCCATGAGCGTGAGGCGGATATCTTTGGAGTCGTTGGGGTCATCATCATTCGGGTCTCTGTCCGCGGTCACATCTTCCTCACTGTTGGGCTTCTTGTCAGAGTTCCTTCCCGCCTCAGCACGCCGTCCTCGGTGCGTTAGTGTTGTCATCTTCCCCTCTGGCTGGGCACGCAGAGAACCAAGGTTTGCCCTGTTCCTAAACACAACAGACTACGACAGCGCTAAGCCCCAAGACCCAAAACCCAGGCTCCAGGGAGGCACAGACAAGGACAAGGGACGCAAGCCCTTTCTACCCAGGAATTTTCGGCTCACCCTTCCCCGGATGGCTGTACAAGAGTCACTGATAGGGAGCGGCCGGCTGGCACCTCATGACATGCTTGAGGAGAGGACTGCGCGTTCAGGGAGAGGACGGGAGATCTGAGCCACAGCAGAGTCCCTTCACCCAGGGGACCTCCCGGCCGTGCACTCGCAACAGAGACAAGGTCCTGCACCCAGACAGGATGCGGGGCACCCGGCAGCGTCCCGGGGTGACGCAGAAAGAGCACCTGCATTTGTACGGTTCTCTTTCTCACCTGCTTGTGGCCCACGCTCACCTTTTCACGGCGGTGAACGAGCTGCGCCTTCAGGTTCGCCCTGCCAGGCTGCCAACCCCAACCCTCCCACCAGCACCCTAATCCCCACGCGGAGATCCGACAACTTTTCCCCTGCAAAACGCGCAAAAACAGCAAGCAAGGGGGAGCATGGCTGTGCCCGCCCCCCCCTCGCACGGAGTTGCAGGGCTGAGAAGCAAAGCCCGGGGTCGGCTCTCCGGTCTTACCCCTCCTCGGCGGGTCCCCCCAGACCGCCCCCGCTCCTTTCCCTGCGATCGAACTTTGGGGCCGGGGAGAGGAAAAGCTTCCTGGTGGGGCCGGGGGAGGGCGGGAGCGGCCCGGCGGCTTCCTGGGCTCCGGTAAGCCAGCCCGGTGCGCAGCGCCGGCAAATGGCAGCGCGCACGGCCGGGAGGCTCCAATGAGCGCGGCCAGCGGCCGGGCCGGCGGGGGTGGGATTTCTCCTTCTCCTCCTCCTCCTCCCGGGGAGGAAGGCGAGGGGCCGGCCGGGCAGCACACAGCCGCGTTGGCCGGCCCGAGGCGGGGGCAGCGTTCGCCCGTTGAGTCCCAGGGATCCGGTTCGGAGAGAAACGCGCGTCCCTCGGCCAGCGCCTCCCACCACCAAACCCCCGTTCAGCTTCGGGTTTTTTTGCCCAATTTTCTCCCGCCGTGCTCTGCCCGTCCCGCACAGCCGGAGCAAGAACGAGCAGTCCCAGCGCTCCCAAGCATTAGAATCACAGAATCATTACGGTTGGAAAAGACCTCTAAGATCATCTAGTCCAACCGTCAACCCGACACCTCCGTGCCTACTAACCCGCGTTTCATCAAGGCCCCCAAATTTCTTTACCCACGCGGTAAAGAAATACACAGCAACTCAACGTTAACATTCTTTTAATTGAGGAATGATAAAAAGACATTCCTAACTTGAAAGGCAAAAATGTACAGAAATTTTCAGCCACCCCCACCTAAAGACAGCAGCCGCTCTTCGCCGGGTAAAACAGCTTCGCTCCCATTCATTTACGGCACAGGAAAAATTCACAATGTTTTGTTAGAAAAAGAAACAGCACCATGTCCAGCTTCTGCAATTAATCATTTCACATACATACAAGTTTCTTCTTCAAATAACCTCACACCATTAAAATAGATGCCTGCCACAGATCAATACTTTGTTTGTAATTACACGTCTCATCACAGCTGTACAGAAATTCCTGTGTTTTGGCATGAAATACGGAATTGAAGGTGTGAAGAACGCTTGGTTTTCACTTGAGTGTGGTGCCTTCAGTTTGGAAGAAATGCAAAGAATCAAGCCCCCCCCAACTGTCCCAGTAGCAAAAGAGAAAAATGTAATATTGCTGTCACCGACACCGCAGCCTGAACCCGCTCCGTAAAGCTCTGGAAATTAACCCAGTATCTGGGGGGGGCTCTGTGCCCAGTATGACAGGTTCTGGACAAGGAGTTCCTCAGCTCTGAAATACAGCCCAAAGTTACCGGTGACACCTTGTGTTGTGGGTAACGAACATTACAGAGTCACCATCAGGAGTTAAAACACATTCTGAGCAGGGAGTCAAATCCCCAAATCACCTTTGTTACAGAAATTTTCTCAGTTACATCAGTAGTCAGGCACCTTCTGTCTTTCCTGATGGGGTACAACCTCCTGTAAAAAATAAGTTCCGATTTCTTCAGCTGGGCTTCTTGACAGATTCTCTTTCCTTAAAATACACTCCATTTTAACTACAAATAGAACAGAAAAGATCCCTAAAAGACCCCTATTTAAATATGAACATTCACATTAAGCACCAAAATGGAAGCACGTGGAGAAGAACTCTGTAAACAAACAGTGGGGAGATGAGTATCTAAAACTGCTCCTTTGGTTCACTGATCTTTCTCCTTTTTGGCAGCACATCTTGACTAGATGAGAGTTCCAAGTGATGAACCTGCCAAGGGAAAATGAATATTGCATTACAGGTGCCCAGCTGCACGGACTGTGGCCTGCTCCACAGCATTAGCACATTTAAGGTGGGAAAAGCCCACCCTGAACAAGCCACCTGTGTGATGCATCGAGAGCTGCGTGTGGAGCATCTGGCTCGAGCTTGCAACTACCTGGTCCCTGCCCAGAGGGGCTAAGCCTGGAGTACATCTGGATACTATTTTCTGGCACAATCGACCCTCCCCCAAATTACTGAAGGAGGGCTGGGATGTATTTATGCTGTAACAGCAGGTATCCCATGTGCCACAGCTGCAAGAGAACACAATGAAGGGTGGTCCCTCCACAGAGGCAACACACCTGAAGTCCAATTCCATGGAACTGGTGGCCCCAGCTGCAGACAGTGCTGAGCCAGGCAGCACTGGGAGGGCTTTGCACAACAGCAGAGCACTGGTACCAACAGGAGAGGGGGCTCAGCACCACACAGGCTCGCCTTACTGAGTTTAATCCAATTATTTCTGACTTGCACATGTATGAAAAGATGAGAATTTAGCCTTTAGCTCTGCTGTGCTTTTGATTATTTAAAGCAACTGTGCTTTAAATTCTGTATTCTATATTATGTTTAAATTCTAGTATTAAGTTCATTAACAAAACCTTTTAAAAAAAGAAAGATACAGTGATAGCATACAGAATTATGGGGGTTTTTTTGTTCACATCAGTGAATAACATAAAAAATAGTGCATATGACCCTGTAAAAAAATTCTATTCTGCGGTAAGCAGTACTTTATGAACAGACCGGATCTACTAGTTCTGTATTCTGAACCTAACATCTCCACTTCATGAATTTGTTTCAAACTCCGATAGCCCTTTTCACATGCAGCTTTCACGCACAGGTATTTTTAAGACAGACCAATTTCTCTTCTGGATTTCTTTAGAACATTCTGCCAAGGAATGAATTTTGCATGCTCCCAAGCTTGACTTCCATCAGCCTTTAGAGAAATAAGGCAACTATTAGTTTAGGAGAAAACTACTGGCAATGATTGAGCTGCACATTATGAATCCTTACACAACTACTGTTCCCTAACCTGCACTAAAAATTAATGAGGAGCTTTCTGAGCGGGGACACGAAGGGTACATTTTTCCTTGGTCTTGACACATAATTTCCCCTCCTGACTGTGAATGAAGAGCACTTACTAATTTACTAGAATGGTAGTATTCACCCCACAGCTTTTTCTGAGAACCACCTACCAGTAACTCTAAACATTCACAAGGAGGAGAGATATTGAGGTCTTGTGAAGGTCCCCGCAGAGCCTCACAAAGCTGAAGCTACCAAGCTCAGCTGGTAAAGGCAGCAGCAAACAGAT
Source organism: Balaeniceps rex (assembly GCA_013401315.1). Classification (NCBI taxonomy): domain Eukaryota; kingdom Metazoa; phylum Chordata; class Aves; order Pelecaniformes; family Balaenicipitidae; genus Balaeniceps; species Balaeniceps rex. The sequence goes on from VYZW01066828.1 coordinate 11,596, forward strand.
GGGGGCCGGCCCCCAACACCATCCTCAAAGGCCAAATTCCACCCTGAAGACAACTTCTGCTCCACCTGTGCAAGGCTGGAGGGATTTGGCTCCCCACAGGTAGCACCAACTACAAGACTCATCTGCTGCAATGTGATTGAGCAAAGAAACAACAGATTTTTCTTGTTACGAATGAGTTATAGATCTGAGGTTAGAATTTTGGCCTCATGTTTTCCAAGTGAAATCACTAGCAAGCATATGGTACACTGGGCTGGGGATCTCTCCTGGCATACACTCCGATTGACAATGGATTAAACCAGCAGGGGATTTGGCTAAATGCATTCTCAAGAAAATATAAATCAATCCTAATGAATCTTTCTCAACCTGGGTTAACTATCAACACTCAGCTTTTAACTCTTTGGAACAGACTTTTTTTTTGACACTAAGAATCCAAATGTGTTGAAGTTAATGGGAATTTTAGAAGTGATGAGAATTTCATTCTGTCAACATGAAGTGCATTAAAGCTTAAGAGTTTTATTCACTGTTTGGCTTAAAGAAAAACAGAAATATAAAGAACTGAACTAGAGAAAAAATGATACTAACAGTGCTGGTTTGAAATATCTTTCCACTTCTTGTCCTGCTCTCTGACACATTAAGTTCAGACGTCTTACTTGCCAAATGATCAACCTAAAATCAGAAAATAGATGTTGCCTTGTGACAGCAGTGAAAAATATATATCAGAGGCTACAGCAGGGTTCAGCGCTGTAGCATGCAAAGAGTTCTGGCTCTGCTCACCACAATGCTTGAGCTGAAATTTAAATACAGGAGTATACCCACTGAAGTCAACAGCAGTATTTACAGCTGAGCATGTCAAAGAGCCCTGACAGATCAAAGCATCAGTTATTTTTATACAGAAAGTCACTCACAGTTACCTAGGGCTATTCTGTTTTAAGAAATCTGAAGGACCCGTGTTTGAAGTAGTCCTCCACGTTTAAATTATACCATCTTGTATGTACTCCCTGTATGCAGGGAGCCCAAGTTTTAAGTCTGAGTAATAAACCTGCATTTTAATTTTTAATCAACCTTTAATCAAGTTTTGGTCTGCCAGAATTAGCAGAGGAATTTCCATTAGGCAGAGTGTTTAGTTATGGCAGTTTATAAACATGGAAATACATTCCCAGTTATCTTAATGTCAGTCAGACCATCTGTTTCATTTGAAAACTGTATCACAGGGAAACAGCCTTTTGTTATTACTTTTGATTGCTGTAAAATATTGTTTTTGTAAAACATTGGAAAGTAAAGTGTAAATGCATTTGATTGCTGAAAATACTGACTGTGGTAAATAAACCTTTAGCAGATGACCTATTAATCACTCAAAGTAGGAAAGAAGCTTCACAAAAGCTCTAGTAAAAGTTCAAGACGACAGAGTGCAGTTTTCATACCTGAGGATTAGAAACATACAGATTCTGGTTCCCTCCAGCCTTCGTAACTTCCTCCTCTTCACAAGTTAAATTTGGTTCTATAAAAGAGTTGTTAAGTAATAAAGCACACCGTTGACAACACACTACCAGCCTCTTAACACTGGTGTTTCGTCACAAGGAACATTATAAATCCAGCACATGATATATATATATAAATCCTGCACATTATAAATCCAGCAAACAGGTCCTTCAGAAGGGCTCTAATTCTCTATGTGCAAGCAAGTCCTTAACTCCATCAAGCATTACACTCTCTTACCTCTTTAATTCAGCGATTTCCTACAACAGGCACTTAAGAGATGCTTATGCTAAGTAATACAGATTTACACACAAGATCTTTGGAAGAGTGGGCTTGATCCCCAAACTCCTTTATACACTGTACTGCTAAAGGCTGCTCTATACTGGGATTTGCTTCCAAGCAAAAAGCCTCACGAGCCCATTTTGCACCACAGAGCAGGCAAACAGTGCTGCGGGGCCACTCTGGCCCAGTTTCTGCCTTTGCTGAATCTGCTGCCAGCGGATGGCTCCCATTTTGTAACCCAACCACACACAACCGAGCAGCTTTGGCTGCAGTTCCTGTAGCTACAGTTCCCCTTGTCGCTGCCTGTGGCTGCATGAACAGGCCACGAAGAATGAGCAGTCAGTTCTGGAGATGTTTTTTTCTTGTTGTTTCCAATCCATGCTGTTTTTTTTTTTTTCTAGGATACAGATATAAGCATGAACTGGTTAAAGATGACTGTGCTTCAGCTGTGGAAATGACTGAAGAATTTCAGGGTGACAAATGCATTTTCCTGTGTTTTGTAGTTCCTGTAACTAAAATGTTATACCAACTCCATAAGACAATCAATTTGCTGCATTTTTACATGGGTTTGGAACTTCTATGAATTTCTAAAAGCACCAGATACAGCTTTATGTGGTTATTCCAGTTCTGCAGCCTACTAGCATCATCGAGATAAAACCACTGATCTACATGTACTCTTTCCTACACATTTCCATGATTATTTTTGAATAGCATGGAAGTGTTAGCTGTTTTTGCAAAGCTGTACATTTCATTTCTGAAAAAAAAAGACATTAACGCCACTATTTAAATACACAGCACAGCCTGTTCAGTGTTGGGCTTGAATGACAGGACACTCCAACCCATTTAAAAAAAAATAAACTCTAGGCTCAACTTGCTTTCTCCAACTGCCTCCGCAAGCACTCAGACACCATGGTAGCCCCAACAAGCTCCTAGTCTTGTTCAGGTTGGGAGGACCAAAAGCCTCAGCACTGACACAGTTGCTGCTTTTATAGTTATGTGGAAAGCAACATGTCTGGAAGTTTTTATGGAAAATCAGTGTTTCTGGAGTCTGCAGAACCAGAGTTATATTTCAAAGCAGATGCAACTTTAGGAAAATGCATTAAGAAGGGTGAACAGAGCAAGCAGTAGCACTCATGGGTATTTCTTCTGGGAGTGCCATATACTTATTACCTCCACAGAAGCCTCTGCTACATGAAAAAAAAAGCATTTTACATAAGCTTCTCATCCAAATAAAGTCTTGTCCGCCCCCGCCGCCCAGATTTTGGTCATAAAGCTTGGAGTTTTTTTTTACTTCACAGTCTCAAGAACTGCATTCCTTTAACTATCCTATTTTACATGAGCGTATCAGAGCATTTCTGAGTATACTCATCTACATCATGTCTACTTAATCTTCTTCCAAAAAGAGCACTTATTTCTTCTTTTGATCTTTCTTTGCTATGTTTGAAATGCTTTATGTATAGCAAATGGGTACTGGTATTGTCTGGATGCTTCCTATATAGCCTCTCCAAGATGAGCAGATCAACAAGCAGCAATTCACTCTTCAGTTCGTTTGGTAGCAAAGTTCAACCTTTGAGCCCCGGGCTATCTTTGGGCATCTGAAGATAAATCAGCTTCTACTTTTCCTCCTAGTTTCTCTAAAATCTTAAAGGGAAGCTTCTGCTCACAGACATCCCCAAGGACAGAGTTTGCTGTCTCATGTTTTGAACTGGAGACAGTCTGGGTCCACGTCTTGGAGCACTGATTAAAAACAGCAGCGTACTTCCAGGGCATGTTTCTGGTAGCAGCTGCTGTCAGGCTGGTGTAGCCAGGACAGTTATTTTATTGGCACTTCTGCATTCAGAGCTTACAGTGGAGGACATTTATACAATTTTAAGCAAACAGCGCAGAAACTATCCATTTATAAAGGCTAAGAAAAATCCAACAAGACAGGTGCTGCTGTTTTTCATCAGAAAGGATGAGCAGGTACTTCCTGATGGCCTGCATAGTGGGAAGGGCATAATCATTTATTTAATAATAAGGGAGAAGGCAGCTTTGCTTTGCAGTGTTAGGAGTCCTCAGAGTGCTTCCAAAACATAAGACTTCATTTATATTCTCTGCAGAATTCTCAGGTCAATTGCTTATTGAAGTTGTTATATGAAACTTTTTTAAAAAATAAAACAGAAGTAAATGGTTTTGATACCTTCTTGACAAGTGCTGCCTTATAGGCTTCCACCTGGAATTTGCTTTTTGCTGCTACTCACATTGTTTGCGTAGTTTTACATTGACAGATTTTACGGTGTTAGGATTTTACTTGAGGAAACTCAGTTTGCTGAGATTCATGCTAACAAAAATGCTTTGCTAAAACTTGTACCTATTAAAACTAAAGTTAACAAAGTTCACTTGCAATTATCAAAATGATCCATGTTAGCAGTAAGGAAAAGGTCCAGAGTAAGCTATGAAAGCAAGCAGCTAGAAAAGGCACTAAAATAGCCAGCAGCACAGACATAATCATACAATCATTCATAAAGCAAAACGTATTTTGAGATGAAGTACTGATTGTACCATGAATAACAAACCACAGTAATGAACAACTTCCTTTGTACAGAAGAACACGCATCATACAGATACCCATGTAAAAATACATGGGTATCATTCAGTCTACCACAATGTAAAAACTGTTCTGTGTACACAAGCCCCGACGGGCTCGATTCCTCCACAACCACACAGACTGAAGCACGTATGGATTGCAGAATCAGATTGTGGTCCTACTGCAGACAAACCTTAAGAAAAAAAGGTAGCTAAAATTGGTATTTCTACTAAACACATTTAGTGGCTGAATCTGTGAGGATACAGTCAAAACAGCTGTGATTTAAACAAAAATAGACCTGGACCTTTTTTTTCCACAAGAGAATTCTGCTTCCCAAGTCTCCAATAATGAACTCAAGAGCACAATACATCTGCAAGCTTTATGTGGAAATTAAATATATTAGTAAAAACATAACAACAATAATAGAAAAATCAAACGACAAAATTTACTTCTAAATATATAATCCATTAAGTTTAGCTTATTTGATCAAATGGAACAGCAGATCAGAATATTAGATTGGAAACATGAAAACATGCATGTGCTAACCAGGTACTCTACAGAACAAAGCCACAACAGAAAATAAAGGCACAGTGATCTATGTGAAGAAAATGGAATGTAAATTTGAATATAGTGGTCTATGTCAGAAAATTGAGTTTTCATTTTAGTAGCATCAGGAAAAAGAGGTACAAACTGATGAGACTTGAAAAATACACATAAATGTTACCTTGAACTTCTGAAATATTTACATTATTCCTCTCTTCCACTTTATTATCCAAGACAGGGTCTTCCTAGATTAAGAAAAAGGTCTATCACTTACTGCAGACAAGTAAGGAAGAGGGTTTGCACTCAGATGCTTAGGGCCAGAGCTTATTAGATGGATTCTCAGTGGAACAAACCGTATTGAAATAATTGAATCTGACATGGAACATACAGGCTAGCTCAGCGTTACTTAATTATTAATGCAAGCACACATTTAATTCAACTACCAAGAAAAACATCTGTACAAAATAAAACTGTAACAATAGATATTGAAAGAATACTGTCAGTGCATCAATTACTGCCTTTCCATCACCTGTGACAGCAATTTAGAGGCATATGCAGTCTTAGAGGGCCAAGCAGTTTATTTCCATCACATCACCTATAGACCTCCGGAGCAATGCTAATGAGGGGGAGAGTCCAGAAGCCTTGAAGCTCCGCCTCCTTCTCACCTATGGCCAGTGCAGATCAGCACACATTTGCACATTCCAACAGGGTGTTAGAATACCTACTAAGGGTATTCGCTGTCTGCCTCAACTTACCCCAGAAATATATGCCTCCAATTGCTGAAGCCTCCAACAAGCACAGTCCCAAGAGCCATCTTGGGCACTCTAGCATCAGCAGCAGGATGTACAAGTGTGTCCCACGCTCAGGCCTTCAGCAAGTTTCGCTTTGTGCTTTTTTCTAGGCAGATTTCCCCAGGGAAAAATCCCAATACAGAATCAAGTTTGGTTTAACTTTAGCTGTGGCATCACTAAGCTGTACGTATACTGCTGTACAAAATTGATTGCCAGTCAATACTGGCTGGCTGCAGCAGCTAGCTTGGGACTGGCATGGGACAGCCCCAGGGAGATTTCACCTGTGTCCTGCGTCTGGAGCTGAATAAATGGCACACGTACCCATAGCGCAAAGCTGCGCCTCTGCTTCTCACCCTGCTGCCCCCCACCAGTCTCGCAGAGAGATCACTACCAACAACGCTGCTGCTGACAGGCATTATGCTGATGCACTTGCTCAACACTGCTTTAACAATGACAGATTGCTAACTGGAGCAGTAAAATTAAAGCAAAAACATATTGAAGGCATATTGCCTTACTTAAATATATCTGGAAACAGAGTTTTTTATTAATGTTATAGTAAGACATGCAGTAAAACAATTAATGGCCCTTTTCTAGGCTATAAATCACAAAAAATTTCAACAAGCTATACAAAACATTTGTGCTCTTACATTCATGTCCTGGCTCTCTGCTTCTGGATCATCTCCATCCACTCTGAGCACCTGGAGAGGCACATTACTCTCTCTGTGCTTTAGGATGCTTTTATCAACATTTTCCATTCGTTGTTTTTCAGTTGTAACTTTAACTTTCAGCATATGAAAAGGCGTTGGCACTTCACCCACATTAAGATACATAGGCTCCCCCTCAAATATCATTCCCTCACATTCACCCTCCTTAAAACCAGGAGGTTGGTAATCAGATGGTGTAACTGCAGAAGAGAATTCATTAAATGTGTCAGCATGAAACACGTTCTTGTAAAATTAATTTTAACTCATGTGGCTAAAAGACTTTTTCCCTTTAAATACAAAGAGCTACTCCAAAAAATTGTGTGTGGGGGGAGGGGAATAATCAATATTCAACTTGTACTAAATGAAGTTCTTTTTCCCCTACACAACAGGCAAAACCCAATTAAAGCTATTTGAAACAGTTTATATATGCAAACAGATGAGCTAGAAGCTCTAACTTTTCATTAAAAAGCAATAATACATTCTGAAAGCAGAGCTACTGTGAAACATTTAAATAGTCATCCAAACTAGAACTAATCTGGCAAACATTATATCCTAACATACTCAGGAAAACTCCATTTGTTTTTAAAACACACTGAAATCCTTGCTCCAATGAACTCAGTGACAAGATTGTGTTCCTACAGTGAGATTAAATCTGTTCCCCTTGGATTTTAGAAATTGTCGTGAGAAACAGACACATGCAAAATAACATCACTTAATGAGTCCCAGCAACCATAAAGATTATACATTAAAATATTTCTTTGAATTGTTTTCCCATGTCTGAACACAGTTGATCAATCAAGGTAATATGGAAATACTACCTTCATCGTAATAGAACAGCTTCATAGTCAGGCAAACATCATTTGGTAACGGACTCAGGTTTTGCATCAGAACATAAATCTTGCGAATGAGGAGGATACTTGCTTTCTTGGTGTCTGCACAGGTGATTGTGGAATCTTTCCTACTAAAAATGGACAAAGTGTTCAGATTTCTTTTTACAGAGAGTAAGCTGTTTCTAGTATTAAGGTACACGACTGTTTAACAGACTCTATGAATGTCAGAAGCAGACATCACATTTATTGCCTGAGGTCTGAGATTACAAGCACTGCAATTCCTAATACTAAGTGACCTGGGTGTTCTCTGCCCCTTGGAAGATCAAATCCTGAGCCAGGGACATCATGAAAGCATTATGGTTCAGCAGCTGTGACCAACTACTGTGTTTTACATCACACAGTGCTTAAAAATACCCAAACTGAAAGAAAGAAAAAAGTAAGTACTTTTGAAAGCCCCAATTCTGCGAAGCCTTACATACTTGCTTTCCCTTAAATAGAACAAGTAACACTTGACTTTGACAAGAATGGTTACTGATTAGAAAATGTGTGCTTAAGCAACTCTTGGCATCCAGCTCCGACATTTCCTGTTCTACCAGCAGCTGACCCAAAGCCTACCTTACTGCCACTAAAAGTGTTTTCCCTCTACTCCCCTGCTCCTTACAGCCACGCAGCTGAGAGCAGCACCTGAGGACCTGAACAGCCAGCACAAGGCAAGCAACTGTGAGTTATTTGATTGGGTAACCCTGTCTTTTGGAAGCACACCCTTAACTGCAGTGCGTTCAAATGTCTCACCCCTCTGCAGATGGCCATCTCCTTCCCCGCAGGGTGACAGAGAAGCAGGCCTGTGCCTCATTTTCAAATTAGTCTGGTGTGAATTTATGCTAATACACTAAGGCAAGCTGGTGTGGCTGAGAGTCACATCCCCTTCCACCCATGTTTTTTACATGACTTAGAACCTCTTCCAGAGGTAAGTAACTCAACACAGCCCAAAGGACCCAGGTCTGCAGCACTGCAGCCTTTTTTTTTTTTTATAAATTTAAAAAGCATTTTGTGCAGGAGGAAATCTGGGAGAAGTACAAACTTGCTACTTTTCAGTTACTTGTCTTAAAATAAGCCATTTCCTTGCAGCTGTGACTGACCAGTAAACCCCTACAACACAAGAAGGCTCAGCGGAGATGGGCAAGGGTGATGTGCCCACAAAGCTCAGGGAATAACACAGGGTATCACTGACCACAGCTGCTGCAGTGTGGCCTTCATTTTAGATAAATAGCTATGTCAGTTGAGTGGATCTCAACTATTATCACAGTTGAGTGGAAGAACTGGTGGTGTCAATGTTTCTCCCTGAGTTCATTAAAAGCGTGTGAATGTCTCCTTGAGTTAGCCAGACCAGTATGGGGGGAGTGAATATGTGGCTCAGCCCAAAGAGTATAAAAACTAAACAACTAACAAAAGAATTCTGAAGAGAGCAATTGGCTGGAGCTGGCTTCAACCCACATATTCCTTCCCTGTGACTGGGGATGCCCAGCATCGTGACAGTAAGCATATTATAGAGACCAGTAACGGGAATCACATTGGTATTGTGATTGAACTGTGCATTGCAATAGCTATGCTTTGCTAAGCACAGCTTGCATTTGCATTGCATTTTCCGTGTATTTTGTATCATCTCTGCTAAATGAGAAATCCCATGCAACATCAAGTATCTTCAGATAAGTAAATCTGGTATTAAACATTTCACCCTCCACAAATGGAATATCTTCAAGAACCTGGTCAGAGAGTATTGGACTCTGACACCAAGAATCATCTTTTGAGTGGATATTTAAAAATATGACCATAATCTGACAAAACAATTCGTTATATTTTAAGAATAAGCCTGAGCTAATAGTATACACTGATAAACTTAGTCTTAAGATACAGAATTAAAAAAGGAAAGACCAAACAGATAAAATCCGAAGTTTTTACATTCAGGTGTGTGCAATGGACTGTAAAACTGCAGAGCAGAATAAAGTCACAGTGACAGTACCTGCCAAAATCCAGGAGTGGCCCATTGTGGGTGTACTTGAATTTGAAGTGGTAACATTCTGTAATTGTCTGCAAACAAATCCACTAATTATTAAACTATCAGCTGTCAAGCAAACTACTACTGCTGCTGCTTCTCTCTAGTAATCTATTAACCTTGCATTTGAAGAAAATAACGATAGCCCAACTCCAGTCTGATGCACTTATACATATTGAATACAGCTTTCTAATGCTGTAACAATTACTGGTATTAATGTATATAATTGTCATCAAATAAAAACGAACATCTACATTATTTCCCAGGAATCACCATGATAAAATATTTTGAAACATCAGCTTAAGTTTTTAGAACAAAATATTCAGATTTTAAATCACTAGGAAAATGCTTCACACACATAACAGAGACATGGTGACACCCAGTGGTTAGTTCAAATATACTGTCTTTTCCCCAAAGAAGCTCCATAAATTTGTTATGCAGAGTTCGGATGACACATCTTTACAGGCATTTAACTCTGCAATGACACTTTGGGTTTCTTGTACTGGCCTGAGAATAACCTGACACTAGATATTCAAAGGCAATTCACTATGTGGCAATTCTGATTAGCTCTAGCAATTCTTATGTTTGGTATTTTAAGATGTCCTTTTTTTTAAATGTGCATTAATGTGAATGTTAAGTACTGTTGCGTGTATACACATTTCACTATATCCACACTATCATTAATCATCCAGTAAAATATTCTAGCAGATTTACCTGAGGATCTTCTGGATGGGTATAGACCTGTATTTTTAAAGTAAAGAGAGGAAACAGAGTAAGAACTGTACGCATCTCTAAGCATCTACCTTAAAAAAAATGTATCTTACTTTTCAAAGATACTTACTGCTAGGACAATCATTCTTAGCTGTCAGAAATATAATTAAAGAAAAAGAACATTAAATGTATTCCATAGCCCATTTCTGCTTACCAAGCTGTTTTGTTTCTCTAGCTCTGGAAACCAATACAGACAACTATGGGCCTGACTGAAGAGAAACCTCTTCGTACGCTTAACTCCTTATCTGTTTAAGGAAGGACTTACTCAACTGGCAAAAGAAAATTCCTAAGTATCCCTGCCTTTAAGTGTTTCTGTTAACAAAGAATATTATCCTGAAATGTCTGTGCATCCCACATTGTAGCTAACTGTTTTAACACACTAAAGCACAGCTATTCCCTAACCAGAATGTCCTGTAACTATGCTGGCAGCTAATGGACTTACATAAATGAATGTTTAAATACATTTAAAATAGCTAAATGATACTGGAAGACTTACATATTTCTTCTGCAAGGCATCATAGCATCCTAACATCCTGCAAAAAATCAAGTCATATTGTCCATCTACTACTAATTTCCATTTGCTTCGCTTCTGACTAAATAGTTCCAAAAAATGAAATTCTTGTGTTTAGCCTTCTTAGTATTAGAGCAATAAAGAATACTTATTCCATTATCCTGTCTTTTTATTAGTAGTGATACAAGCAATGACTATCTTTGTAACACCCCAAATCATCCTAACCTCTTTGCAGAGTAAGTAAAAATATAACCTGTAAGTAAATACAAGTAAAAACATAATGCAATTGTACGGCTATCATTTTCAAACACGTTCTAGCACATGTATTCATTAATCAGTTTATAAGTAAATACTTCAGCTGAACACTGACATCACTGAAGCACAAAAGAGTTATGTTATTGCCTTTATTTAGATGTTGCAATTTGCTTTTTATGTAACATGCATAAATGGTGAACCAAAACTTACCCTAATTTTTTTCTAACATTTCTTTCGAATATAGTCAGCAAGCAAAAATTGCTTTTGGTCTATACATGGTTAAGAAAGGCTACTCACCTGTAAACTCCAAACAGGTAGCACACACCCTTCACACAAAAACCAGGGAGCTTTTCCTTGTCAGCATCCACAGGCTGCCACGCCACTGCCCTCACTAATGTTTGATGCATGAGGGTAAGGTGAAATGCACTCGGCGCCACTTGAGCTTCCTCTACCACAGAAGATCAATTAAGAAGTTCCAGGTTACAGTAAGGAAGCCTTTTTCCCCCCTCTCTCAGTGACAGCACATGGACAAAGAGCAGTGACCAGTCACACCTTTAACATCAGAACTCAGACCTACATCTCTGAACACCTCAACACTGACAGCAGGTGCAAACCCCCTCTGCTGAATGCAGCATCATTTCCGATGCCTTACCTTGTACTACAACTGGTAAAACTGTGAAAAGAACAAAGATGGGCTTTATAGAGGTAACAAGAAGCAAGGAGAGCAGCCATGAACAAATCTTGCAGTTATTGTGAACAGAAAGAAAATCAAAATAAGTACCTCTATTCCCAAGTGACATACTTACACTCAACTGGGTGAATGTACAAGTAGACAGACTATCATATGCAGATACAATTCTGCCTTTGAATATACAGGCCAACAGTACCACTTTCTTATACGCATCTGAGATCAAGACCTTTAAATACAAGATGCAAAACGGTAACACTGTGTCTCCTATTCAACTAGAGAGGAACTACCAGTTAGATTTTTGCACTTACGTGCACCTTGAGCACTCATATACACCCATGGGAACTAAATGTAAAGTATAATCACTCTGTAAACAAAGATTTGTGCTCTATTAAGCACCGAGCTGTAAGCCTTTCTAGAAACACAACTGTACAAGTCAATTACATCTTTTCCAAAAAACACACACAATTTGATTTTCCATTAAAAAAAATTGTCAACATAGCAAATACCATGCACTAAAAGCACTGCCTGGGCAGTTGTTCACTCACAGCAAGGGAAATTTGTCTTTGTATTTGCAAACAGCCAGAAAGGTATCTTTCAGAATTGAGATGCTATGGAAATGTTATACATGCACTGTAATTAACATACCATTTCACCAGCTGAGTAGAGCCAGGACAGTTTTTGTCTTCTCTCAGAATTTTGACACAGACATCTCAAAAAAAGAATATATACATGCGTATTTACTTAGGACAAAATGCAACTACATTGCTAAGAAAGTGAAGTTCATTCCCTAAAAGTATATATCAAAAGCAGACTAAAATTAACATTACTGACAGGTGTCAGCAGAGCTTTAATTGCTGAGTTAGCATCACCACTCTCTTTAACAAAATTCAATGACAATTGTATTAGTGAAGTTTCCATTACGGTCATTGAAAACAGCTATTAGCTTTAATCAAGAAGACCAAGTGGCTTTAAAAAACACTCATTAACTTCACAGCAATCCTATAACAATAGATTTCGCAAAGAATCATGGAAACAGCCTGTTACCATCCATGTATCTTGTTCCATAGGCACTTTCAGGGAAGATTCCTCTCAGATATGTAATGCAGGATACTGCTACTGCCAGAAGCCTCTTCACTAGCATCAGGGATTGCTGTTCAGTAGATATTTTGTTAGGAAATACAACTGCACTCTGAAAGTTAAGAGAAAGAAAAGAACTGATTTCTGTCCACAACAACAAACCTGTATAGTCTACAATCTGGTCTGACGCCTGCTTAATGTTTTAATTTAATTGAAAAGTATGACTTTCGGCATTTATAAAGTTAAGCATATCCTTAATGCTTGGTGTTACTATGTTTTTAGGACATAGCCGATTTCTACCAAGTGTATGACCACGAAGTTCAGACTCAAACTATTTTGCTACTAAGCATCTTTATTCAGTTAGAAGATTAAATTAGCCTGTAGTTTTCAAGTGAAGAAATATTAAAGAGCACCTGCATGCACTATTTCAGCTAAAATTCACCAATTTTTCCAATTCAAATAATATACCGTGCTGAAATACACAAGAAAATCATACCACGCTATTCCTTTGCTTCTGAGCAGTTGCCATTTTGCAGATACTCTTCTGTCTGTTAATAAAACATCTGCATTAACGCATGTACGACCACCATTCGCAAGCGCACACAAGCCCAGACCGCAGCTATTCAGCTTTAACTAGTCAGTCCCTGAACACTTCCTACACAATTAATCTGTATCAGTTCAAACCAACCCCATGATTTTAAGGAAACAGGATAGTTCATCTAATAATCACCAATATTAGATTATTGATTTTCACACCAGCACAGACCTCCCCCAAGGCTGCAGTATGCAGTAATTACAATATTGTGTCTATTTACATGAAACATGAGCCTTTGAAAGTGATGCTCTGAAGCACTAACTGGCACCCAGCCTAACAGATTTTCAAAGGACCCTGAGAAGAGGTTCTCCACATTTATGTCACCTCCAGCCAAAGCTGAACTATTGCCTTTGGAAAACACCTCCAGGCTTGGGTTGTTTTTCCCCAGCAATTTGAGCAAGTATTGTAGAAAGAGACCACTCTCCAGCTCTTCTTTTTGTTCACCCATATTTTGATTAAGCCTTTAACCCTCAGCACTGCAAGCCAGACTGGAGAAGACAAGCCTCCCCCACCACCTGTGGAAATGAGATGCATCCACACCTAAGGGCATGGAAAATGCCTTTCCTAAGGAAGAGGTTGCCCCTGGACCACGCAGGGAAGCAAGCTCCCCCTTAGCTGAGCCTCCAGAAACCTGTCTGGTCTCAGTACATAGCTAAGCACAGCACTTCTGCGAAAAAACACAGAAATACAGGAGCCCCTTCAAAGCACTATCACCCTTAGAAAAGCCAACCTGCCTCGTCAAGGGATAAAAGCCACCCACAACCCGAACTGGAGGGCACAGGCAGGGGGTGGGGTGGGGGGGCGTCAAAACCCCGCAGGGCGTGAGGAACTAGACACAACCCCCACGTCGGCGGGAGAGCGGGTCAGCCCCGCCTCACCTGCCGCCCGGCGCCGCCCGGCGCTCCCTGTTGCCGCCCACGCCCCCCGCCCGCCGCTATATATGAGGCAAGGGGCCGTGTGCAAACGGAGGGGCGGGGATCGCCCTCCCGCCGCGCGCCGCTGCGGGCCGCGCGCAAAGCAAAGCGCGGGCAAAGCAAAGCGCGGGCAAAGCAAACCGCGGGCGGGTTCGGCACCGGAGTTGGCTTTAAGTTTAAATTAACACACGGATTCAAGTAGTGCGTTGCCGCTCTCTTAGCTCTTTAGCCCAACTAAATACAGAAGTGATTTACAGCAGCTGTTCACTAAAACTTTTTAAGCCACCATGTGGGCCTTATGTCAATGTAATTTATGCTTAACTGTAAAGAAAAGGCTTTAGTGAGATGGATGTCTCAGGTAACAATGTCGAGCTCAGCTAGTAGAGAATGACCTTTACCCAAAGACAAAATGCTAGATAAAGCAGAAACTTATCATTCACAAAGAAATACTTGGGCAGCAGAGCATGGAATTTGA
>VYZW01066830.1:0-28821 GCA_013401315.1 Balaeniceps rex
CGAGGAAACCCGGCCGTCGGTCCCCGCCGCCGGCAGGCTGCCCGTCCCCGCCGCTCGCCTGTCACCGCGGGCCCGCCGCGGTGCCGCCGGGGCTGGAAGGGGCGCAGCAGCCAGCGCCGGTCGGAGACGGGGCCAGGGTCGGGGATGGCTGGGTTGCAGGTGGAAGGGAGGAAATCACAAGAGAGAAGCGCGGGGCGCTGCTTGGGCTTACTGCAATGGGAAGGGGTTGTTACGCCTGGGAGAAATGGATGTGGAGACCCCCCCCCTTCCTGCGCTCCGGCTTGGGGGGTGCCAGGAGGTAGCACAGCCGCCTGGGTCGCTGCGAGGGAAGACGCGGAGGGCAGCAGGGGAGAGGGCTGGGGACGTGCTGAATCCTGGGGTTGTGGCTGGTGGCTGCTCTAAGCTGGAGGTAGCTGGGGAGAGCGGAAGGTGCAGGCTAGGGCAGGCCAGGTACCAGCACAGCCTTGCCTCCGGGTATGCTGCAGTCCCCCCCCAGCTGATGACTTCTCTAGTGTCCAGGCAGCAGACGCCAAAAAGGGTCAGGAGCAGGGTGCGCTGTGCAGAGGGAGCAGCGTGGGGAGGCAAGTGTGCGAGCCCCTTTGTCTGCCCCCCCAGATCCTGCTTGCAGCTTGGGCTTCCCAAGAGGAGAGAAGGCAGCCCCACTGACTAGCAAGACCCACCTTACGCTATGGGGCTGGCGGCCCACGGAGGGCAGCTAGGCAGTGTAGGTAGGGCAGCGTTCTCCTGGCATGGTGGGTTGTCCTCGCTGGTGAGACCACAGCTCAAAGGGCAGCTGGGGGGGTTGCTCAGAAGCTGGTGCATCACTTGTCCTCTGCTGTTGGGGAGCTGCGGTTAGCAAGTGCTGCATAATCCTGGTACTCTCTGCCTCCTTGGTTTAGGAATAAGATGCATGCCCGTGCACGGTTATTCTATATATACAGACTTATATTTAGATATAAATAATTGCGGGAGAGGAATGCTGAAGTTCAAGGACTGGGAAGCTGTACAAATACCGTATACTCTGCTCTGCGGCTGTTCCTCTGTTCCTGCTTCCATTCAGCAACCCCTGGTGCCATGAGCCCAGGCTTTCCAAACAGACCCTGACCAGTGAAGCTAAACCGTGAGGCGCCTTTTTAGCGTGAGGACACACCGGGACCTGGTCTCTTGCCCCCAGTGCCCTGGCAATGCTGGTGCTACTACGTTCAAGAGAGCACAGTGGCTTTTGAGAGGTGCCAGAGCGAGAGCTGGTTTGGATGAAAGCGTAACAGGGGCAGTGTCCGGGTGAGTCTCCCTCGCCTACAGTGTCCCCTGCCTCACGGGGATTACGAGAAGATCGTCTGGGCTTTGATTGCTCTGCGGTGGCTGCCAACTAGGGTGTCAGTATAATCTTACCCCGTGGGAGCAGGCAGAAGGGCTGCAGTCCATGACCTGCACTGTTTAGGCTAAGGGCATGCTTCCCGCGGCCAGAAGCTATCACAGACTTGCATGAAGCAGCTGGTGGAGGAGAGGGAAGCTGCAGCCTCTCCTGACAGTGCCATGCTGCTGGTGTCTCATCTGATGCAATGAGGAGAAACCTTAGTGGGAAGCTTGGATTCATGGACCGACTTAGGGCAGTCCTCTTGTCTTCAGAAATATCAGGAGGGGAGGGTGGTCCTGCTCCTCTATAGTGCCTGTGTAAGGCCGTACTGGCAGTGTGATGTCCTCA
This sequence comes from Balaeniceps rex, assembly GCA_013401315.1. Lineage (NCBI taxonomy): Eukaryota > Metazoa > Chordata > Aves > Pelecaniformes > Balaenicipitidae > Balaeniceps > Balaeniceps rex. Next base: position 1,706 of record VYZW01066830.1, read on the forward strand.
TTTCCATCAGGACCAACTGCTGCTGCCAGCATTTCTGAGCGTCCCGGGAATGTGGCTGAATCCCACCTGTAAGGGTCCATTGGCCAGGGCTGGCAGGGAGGCAGAGGAGATGTCTGGGGACTGGAAAATGGGAAATGAGCTCTGTCCTGTTTGAAGGTGCCTCATCTTGACATGTCTTGGGTCACTGTACCTCAGAGCCATGCAAGACTTCAGGTGCTGCTCAGCTTGTCCCAGCAAGGCAAGTAGCAAGAGCTACTGGCCAGAGCTGGCTGTAGCAGGCTGGCTGAGCCCTTGTTCCCTCTTGGCATCACATGCATACACCTACACTTAATGGTGGTGAGCTAAATCTCACTCAGCAATGCATTTCCACCTTGGAGGGTATGAAATGCCAAGGGACAAGCTCTTCAGCCTGGGAATAAGCGAAAAAATGTCCTTGTCCTGATGCTCAGGTGGGATCCGATGGAGGGAACCAGTCTTCCTCCAAGTTGCTGTGTAAAATGGAGACCTTGGTACCACTGCAGGAGCTCACTGCTGGCAGGGTTCCCTGGCTCCTAGATGCTCAGCCTTCCCCTTTCCTCTGCAGTTGGCAATGCTGCCAGCCTGGGGCTGAGCCAGCTCTTTCTTCTAGGCAGGTCGTTCCTGAATCTGGGCGGTAGGCATGTGGGGTGTGATGTGGGGATTTGCTGGGACCATCCTGACCAGGAGTTGCCAATGTCTGTCCGGGGCCTTGGAAGATGGTGGCAGTTCCTAGAAATGGCTGGATCCCCGCCCCACCTGCCTTGTTCTGGGGATTTGAGGTCGAAGGGGACAGGGCTTATTCACTTGTTGTATGATGAAAGCAAATCAGCAGGGCAGAGCCATGGAAACTGATGCTCAGGAGTCCCACTGGAGTCCCCTGCAAGCTGCTGCCACAGCCTGGCACTCAGGAGCTACCTGGGCCTTCAGGCTGCTGCTCTGGGGCTTTTGGTTCATTTTTTCAGCCGTGTAGAGGGCTGTCTCTAGGACACCTAACCCTGTGAACCCCAGGGCATCTTGTAAAGTGAGGGCTTAGCGTTCTGGGGGTGAATTGGAGATTTCAGGCTGGTCTCTGCAGGGAGAAGCAGGTGAGAGGCACGGGAGGTGAGGACATGGGAACACTTGTTAAATGGAGGGACGGTAGATGGGGCCAGGGACAGGCTGTTTCAGAGAGGAGCTTTGTAGAGCTTGAAGGATTTTGGGAGTTGTTTAGTGTTCAAAGTTGCAGGGTCAAGGTTGTAGGGGCAATGAAGGTATTTTGCCCCACGTGCTTGGCCACCGGGGCTCTGGGCAGGTTTATCTCCTCGAGGCTTTTTTGAGAAGGGGATTCCCCAGATCTCAAAGGAGTTTAGTGCAAGCAGTGATGGTGGCCCTCTCTTGTACTGCTTCTGCCCTGTGCATTGTGGGCATCTCCATTTGCTTCACGGCTGCTCATAAGTCATCCCCTCCATCCCTTCCCGTCCATCCCAGAGCAGCAGCTGCAGGTGTGGGACTCCGTCTCCTTTGACCTCAGGGGTAACATCAGAGGCAAACGCTATGTATGAGGGAGGGGAGGCTGTAGTGACACTCTACCGCTTGCCCCTGCCAATGTGTGTTACAGATATTGCCCAGGTGCCAGGTAAGGGTTGTACCATGTGTTCTACATGGTGAGCTGAAGCACAGAGAAGGGAGTTGACTGTGGTCCCACAAAGGGGTTGGCCAAGCTGTGGCTGGACCAGTTCTGTCCTCTAGCACTGCAGAGATGTTTAGGTGCACCTGCAATAGCGGATTTGCTTACCACTTGCCAGTGCTCAAGCCTGAGCAATGGGGGAGGCTCCCCGTGATGGAGGGAAACCCTGTTTGCAGTGAAGTAGGGCAAGCCTTTCGCCTGGTTCCATCAGACTGCAGCGGGCAGATGACGATGGCATTTATATCAGAGCCTGCTCTCCTCTCAGTGACACTGTTCTGGGACAGAAAGGATTTCCCTTTCCCCAGCTTTTTCATCTGCATGTTTGCTGTGCTGGACTTCTCCGAGGCTGGTTAAGAGCTCCAGGAGGCAACCTTATTCAGCTGCTTCTGTGGGGGGAAGCCGTGGAGCTGGCTGTTTGCTCTTGTGAGCCCTTTGCAGCCCGGGAGAGGAGCAGGGATGCTGCAGTTCCTACTGGGATTAGGCTCTGCAGCTGGCTCCTCCTCCGCCTCTGCTGTGGTTGTATCCCCTGTCATTGGCACTTGATCAGCTATCAGAAACCCCACCAGCGCGGCCGATGTGTATGTGTTTTACCTCAAAAGCCTAGGACAAAACTGGGTTGTAAACAGTTTACAGCAGGGGTTAGCGTGACCCTGTAAAAGCGCTGCAGTATCTAAATGCTGCGTAGTCCTAGGAGGAGACTAATGCGTGGACTAGAGCCCTGCTAACACAGTTCCTGGAACCAAGCCTGGGCTGCATCGCACTCCCGGCTGCCCTGCCCCGGGTGGGTAACCGCAGCAGGGCTTGCCTGCGTCTCCGCAGGGCGACAGCCATCATCGCCCTTCTCCTGAGCAGGACGACGCAGGCAGTGTGAGATGTGAGGGGCCGGGGAGCAACTGGGAGGTGGAATTTGCTTTTCTGAGATGGACCTGGCTGAAGACCTGCCTCCCTGGTGCCCCTTCCCCAACTTGTCAAATGAGTGAGCTGAATGCTTTGCTTTATTCCTGGTGCTCCGTTTGCAGATCCCCCCCCAAACAAGGCACTGTTTCTGTGCAAGCCTTCTCACCCCACAGACACCCCAAGGTTAGCATGTGCCTTGCATCTCCTGCTCAGACCCCCCATGCTCCTCCTTCGGCTGAGCAGTCCCCTTAGAGCCTGACAGCCAGGGCTGCTGCTGCCGGGGAAGATTTGCAACGCAGAAAGCAGCTGTAGAAGGCTCTTGTAACCGCAGCGTGGACCTGAGCAGGGAGGGCACAGCTCAGGTGGCTCTGCCTGCTGGGTGCCCCTCCTTCCTCTCCTCCCTCCCTTTTCTCTCACCCGGGGTTCCCTTCTTGCCCCACGACCGTGAGGCTGCCGCAGTGGAGGGTCGCACTGGGAAGACTGGGGCGCATGTGTGTCCGTGCCGGAGCTGCTGAGCAGAGCCGCCCTCGCTGTTGCCTGCAGACCAGTGCTACCCCACCTGCCTTCCCTGGGCTCTGTGTCCCTGTCGCCGGCTCTCGCTCTCAGCTGGTTGCCCCAAAGAGAGGGACTCAGCGCTACTGATGCTTGGGACCCCCAGCAGGACATGGCATGATTCCTCTCGCCACCCCTCTGGATGTGCTGCCTGCTCCACTCATCGCAGGCTGGCTGCTGGGCAGGTGTGAAGGGAAGCTCCCTGCCTGCGGGAGAGAAACCTCTGTTGGAGATTTTGGCCGGATCCAGCCCTGCTAATCGCAGCAGCAGAAGTCCCACTGGCATGGGGTGGACCAGGCTTTGGCAAGGTGTAGGGAGGAAAGATTAGCATGTGGGACTCTAGGGGATCAAACTAAGGCTGAGGGGCTCTTCAGGGAGAGCAAGGGGGATTTCTTAGAGGAAAGAAGAGGCCCAGATCTGTCCCTAGACCTGCCAGTGACATTGTGACCTCTGGTTCTTGCTTTAATTTCCCTTTTCATGCAAGAGTGAAAGTGAGCCCCCTGCTTTCTAGCAGCGTGAGCCCATTAAGCTCTTTGGGATCCCTGGATGAAAGACCTCTCCAGCCCAGTGCACTCAGGAATGGAGGAGGGATGGGGCCAGGCTTGGACTTCACTGCCCTGAGTGGTGTTATTACAGCTGGTGTGAGCCCAGACAGCGGCGGAGGTGAGCTCAGGAGCCACGCTGCGTGCAGCTGGGGAGGGAAAGCAAAGCTGAAAGCCTCTTAGCGAGTTTAGTGGCATCTGCACAAGGCTGGGGTTCTTGCCCCCCTCTCTCGGGTCGCGTCTTTGGAGATTGCTGGGTTGGATGGTGTTTGTGCTGGATGAAGTCTTTTGTGTAAGAGAGCAAATAACCTCTTTGCATGTTCTTCCTTTGGGTGTGATACTGTCAGGTCTCACTGACCAAGCTGGATCAATACTTGAGACTTCAGGGTGTTGCAGAGAGAGACAGAGGTTTCCTTAAGTGGGTTTTTTCCCCATGTCTTTGTGAAACCCTGCATGGTTCCTATGGTGAAGGCACCAGTGCAATCTCTTTTAAAAGTCCTGTTGCTGAAGTCCTGCCCTTTCCTCACCATGAAAGACCTGAGAGCAGTTTTTCCAGAAGTGTGGGCTGTCACAGCCAAATTCCAGTGCAGGCAGGAACATTTACTGGCAGCCGTGACCCACTGCTCGCCCTCCCTGCTGCTGCAGATCAGTAGGGTACTCTTCTCTTTTAGCCTGAACACCTTTTAGGATGTTATTCCATCTTCACTTTCTCTCCCACCAGAGGTGGCTGCATTTCAGTCGCGGAAAAGTACTTTCCTGTTTGTGTGGTTTGTAAAGCACTTGCGAAGCACTTCAGAGCCCCTTGGGCTGCCAAGCGTTGTGGTGGGAATCGCCATTACCAAACAGAGACCTTCCCAGCTGCAGAAGGTCTCTTTCTCTGCCTTACAGGCACCCCGGGCCGCTTGTGCTGCCCTGGTAGGAGAAATCTGAATGTTGCTGTCGGTCGTTGCTGGGAAAGGGGGAGAGACTCGTGTGAGGGGTGCAGTGGGGTGAGCTGTGGTGAGGTGTTCAGGTGGGACGACCCATCAGTTAGAGCTGCCTGCGCTGGTGGGATGGGGTGCAGAAGCTGAGGTATGTGGGGGACATCCCCCAGCCTCCATCTTGCTGTGCTTCGATACCCCTCCCCGGGATGTGGCAGTGGTGGGGGCTACTCCCCGTTGGAGAAGGGGGATGACTGGGGTGCGGGCTGGCAGAGTTGCCCTCTGCCGCTCTCCTCCACGTCCAGCTGGGCTCTGGCTGTCTCCCAAGGAGGGGCAGAGCACCGCGAAGGGAAGGGGGGATGACAGGAGCCTGCACTGCGGGACTGTCATCCTGGGAGAGATCCCGGCCTCCAGCCTGCCCGCTGAGGCTAGGAGCCCTACGGCTTCTGCTGTTTGTCCCCATTCGCGGAGCTACAGGTGCCACCATGGCACCCTGCTGCCTGCTCCCCTTCCCCCTGCCGCTGCAGCCTACTGACTCCTCTCTTGTTTTCTCTCTCCTTCTCCCTGGTCCCCCGGAGCAGCAGCGGCCGGTGAAGCAGTCTCTCAGCAAGTCCCTGTGCCGAGAGTCCCACTGGAAATGCCTGCTCCTGTCCCTCCTCATGTACGGCTGCATGGGAGCCATGACCTGGTGCCACGTCACCAAGGTGACCCGGCTGACCTTTGACAGCGCTTACAAGGGCAAGTCCATGATGTACCATGACAGCCCCTGTTCCAACGGCTACGTCTACATCCCCTTGGCCTTCCTGGTGATGCTCTACGTGGTGTACCTGGTGGAGTGCTGGCACTGCTACACCCGCAACGAGCTGCAGTACAAAGTGGACGTGGAGAGTGTGCACGAGCGCGTGCAGCGGATGCAGCAGGCGACCCCCTGCATCTGGTGGAAGGCCATCAGCTATCACTATGTCCGCAGGACCCGGCAGGTTACCCGCTACCGCAACGGGGATGCCTACACCACCACCCAAGTGTATCACGAGCGGGTCAACACCCATGTGGCAGAGGCCGAGTTTGATTATTCCAATTGTGGAGTTAAGGACATCTCCAAGGACCTCATTGACTTGGAGAGCTACCCGGCCACGCGGCTCCGCTTCACCAAGTGTTTCAGCTTTGCCAACGTGGAGTCGGAGAACTCCTACCTGACCCAGCGGGCCCGTTTCTTCACGGAGAACGAGGGCCTAGATGACTACATGGAGGCCAGGGAGGGGATGCACCTCAAAAACGTGGACTTCAAGGAATACATGGTGGCCTTTTCCGACCCAGACAACCTGCCTTGGTATGTATCCCACTATGTCTTCTGGGTGGCGGCTCTGCTGACCCTATCCTGGCCCCTGCGGGTGCTAAATGAGTACCGCACTTCCTACGTCCATTACCACGTGGAGAAACTCTTTGGGTTCGACTACGTGGCAGTGACGCCGGCTGAGGAACGCTCCTTCTGCCGGAGGATGCCCCGCGTCAACACGGTGGACAGCACCGAGCTGGAGTGGCACATCCGATCCAACCAGCAGCTGGTGCCCAGCTACTCGGAAGCAGTCCTGATGGACTTAGTGGGGCTCTCCGGCTGCACCAGCTACTCCGCGTGCCGGTACGGGGGCTACCGGCAGAACTGCGAGCGGTGCCACAGGACTATAAGCAGCTCCTCCATCTTCTCGCGCAGCGCCCTGAGCATCTGCAACGGCAGCCCCAGGATCCCCTTCAGCAGCAGCCGCTTCTCCCTGGGCCGCCTGTACGGCTCGCGACGCAGCTGCCTCTGGCAGAGCCGGAGCGGGAGCCTGAACGAGCAGAGCTGCCCCACCGAGCAGACCCGCCTCTCCAGCCAGGTGACTGTGGAGGAGGAAGACCCCCCTCCTTACCAGGATGCCCTCTACTTCCCCATCCTCATCGTGCACCGCAACGAAGGCTGCCTGAACCATGACCACCGTCACCTCCACCGCAACGGGTCCTGTGTGGAGACCTCACTGTGAAAGCAGAGGGCAGTGAGATCTCGTTGTCCATTGCCTGGCCTGAGCCAGTGCAGGATTTGGGTAGAGGAGCACAGGGGAGGGAGATGGCCTGGGAGGACATCAGGATGGAGTGGACACGGCATCTCGCTCCGGCAGCCAGCGAAAGCTCCCCCCGCTGTGGCTCTGACCTCCCGGAGGGGTGAGTGCTGATGCTCCCCCTGACATGGCACAGAACTCTAGACCAACCACCACATGCAAAAAAAAAAAAACCCAAACCCAACCAAACCAACCCCAGAACCATAATTCACAGTGTCAAGATCCAAAGGGGGAAATAAAAAGACCGGCCTGACACAGGGAGGGGGGTGCTTTGGCTCCCAGCCCTGGCTCCAGGCTGGCTTGTGCTCCGAGGAACCAGCAGCTGCCAGAAAGCACCCTGCTGCACCTATGCCCACCCTGCTGCCCACGCTGGAGCGAGACCCCTCGCAGGGTGGAGGGGAACGGGCCCATTGGGAGCAGCGTGTAACTGCCTGTGCCTAAAGGTCTGGGGCACCCAGGCACGTGGAGCTGAGCGGCAGGTTAGAGCAAAGGCTGAAAGCCACGAATCCATCTCTTCCCCTTCCCCCCAACTGTTCCCCACCCTCCCCACTTTTTTTTTTAGACCATGCTCCGACTGTTACTCTGTTCTCACTGCTGGGAATGGCACCGCCTCCAGAGGATCCCAGGCTCGGCTCCTTAGGAAGCTTCGGCACGCCAGCTCTGAGAGTCAGCATCCCCTAGGTAAAGGGCTTTCTGTTTGGGATTGCAGCAGGCAGGCAGCACCGGGGAAGGGGTGAATGTGCAGACCCAGATGGAGCGGAGATCTGTGGCGCTACTGATCCACTTGCTGGAGGAGGGCTCAGCTGGAAAGAGAAAAGGGGAGGTCCCCGGCGAGCTGGGGAAGGGGGAGAGGATGGCACTGGGACAGGCATCGTGGCAATAGGCGGCGCGGCAAGCGGCTGGGGTCCCTTCCTGGCTTTGAAGTGTGTCCTAATCGGTTCAGACAAGCATCAAGGAAGGCTCTGGTAGGTTCAGCTGCAGTTCACCTATTGATAATAGAGCAGCAGGCTGGTGCATGTCTGCAAGAGTGAATTTTGCATGAGATCAGGCTGGGCTCTGGCTGCAGAGTCTGAGGTGTGGGCTCCTGGCAGCCTGGTTTTGGCAGAGAGCTCTGAGGGGCTGGGAGAGAGAAATGCAAAAGCACACTGGAGCATCGGGAACCTGGGCTGGGGAAATGAGGAACAAAGGGATTCCCTTTCTGTGGGACCCCACCGCGGGTGCAGGACCCACAGCTGGGAGGCAGGGAGGCGTCTGCCGTGAGGGATGCTCTGCAGAACAGAGGCTGGTGATACGTTGGAGGGGAAACTGCTTAAAATGGCACGGTTTGCACTGCAGAGGTATTTGCAGACAGGTGTCAGGCTGTGAGAAGTGAGATGGCTTCTGTGCAGCCTGTTAGCCCCTGTGTTCCTCTGCCTCGCTCTTGTCAGGGCACGTTGGCCGGCTCTGAGCTCTGTGCTGCCCCTTCTATCCTGCTGGAAAGGATCTCGGTGACGTTGGGCAAGGAGTCTTCATGTCACTAAAGCTGCATCAGTGGCTGCAGCATGCAGACACCCAGCTTTTCCTTCTCCGTCAACACATCCCCGGATCTCTCGTGACCCTGTTCTCAGAAAAGGAGTCTCCTCTTCAGTCAGCTCTTTGGGGGAGTACATGCCAAATCTGATTTCTCCATACAGCACTGCTCCTCAGCCTCACCATGCTTCCCTCATCTGCTGGGGCAAGCAACAGCTGAGAGGAGCAGGTCTTGGGTGACAAGAGCAAGTCCATTAGCTCCTGGGCATTTGATCTTGGTGTCTGCCTCTGCATCCATCTCAGAAGAGGAAGATGTAACAGCAAACAGTAAGGCGTTCTATTTAGTCCAGCCGGTCTTCCTCCTGCCAAGTTATTAATGAAGAGTCTGTTTCTCTAGTCATGCTGCTGTACTGCTTCACCTCCCAGGTCTTGGGGAGGCTGCAAATGCACCCTTCCACCACATCAGTCCTCTTTTGAAAATCATCTCTTGCTGGCAAGCCTGGAGTGGTCAGCGCCTGCAGGCGTTACAAGGCTCCGCTTGGCTTTGCCCCCAGAGCCGTCTGTTCTTCTGCTCTTTGTGCCTTGCGTGTCCTGGTCAGCGTCTCTTGCCCTTCAAGTCAGCTTGTCCTCCTGGATCTCAAGTGCTAGACTTCAAACGGCAGTTTGAACAGAAAGTCCCTTAAAATCTCACTCCGTTATGATTCTGTCTTGTCATCTGCCCTTACGGTTGCTACCAGGCCTAGATGTTGGCTTAAATAAGAGGGTTCCTTTGAGAACAGAGAAGCATAAGGTCTCCGGTGTGGGCACATCCCTCTCTGCGTTTTGTTCTCGTTAGTATTGGCGCAGATTCAGACTGGGTGAAAGCGGCTACAGCCCCCTTGGCTGCCCTGGGATTTCCTTGCTTAGTGATGACATTTGACTTGCTGTGGGCTTGTGCTTCTCTCTCCAAGGGCCTAAAGTAAGCTAAGGCCAATGCTGAGGGTCCTCATGACTCTGGGGAGATAATGGTGTGTGCTTGTATGTCCTGGTCAGTCAGGACAGTTCAGTCAGCAGAGCTGCGATGGCTCATTAGTGAGGAATGTGGTCCTTCCCAACATGTTCTCTTTGAAATCTCCTACACATTGCTTAAATTAGGCTGTGATGGCTCCCCTTTCTATCTCCAGCCTCCAAGGTGCCTTGGACAGATGGATTTATCTAAGATTTGGCAGGCCTTTTAGCTCCCTGGGGCAAAGACAGTCCTCAGAATAGGGACAGATTAGTAGGGTCTCTGTGCCCCCGTCCTTTAGCACTTGCAGCGGAGTTCTGCTTTCAGGCACCTTGTCCTTGGCTGTTTCTGGGCCTTTTCATAAGATTGCCTCAACTCGTTCCTCTGGCCCCTTTTTCACCCACGAAATCTTATTCTGGAGGTGGTCTCTCCAGGTGGACACATGTATCTTTGAGGCACGGCTGCTGCTCTGGCCTGCAGGATCCACACAGTCTTCCTGCGGCTGAACACCTTCTCCATGCACACAGTGCCAGCCACAGCCAGGTCTCAGATGTAGTCCCAGTGCCACAGTCTGTGGCTGTGCCAGACCCACAGCGCCCTAAGGAGAAGTGGGACCTCTCTAGTCAGTGCTCCCCACTGCATGCCAGGACTTCTCGGAGATCCCTTCCTCATATTCTTGGCCCTGCTGCCCCACTGCACCTGGTGGAGCTGCCCCCCTGGTCCAGCCTACTCCATTCTCTCCAGGCTGGAGATCTTCCTGCTCTGTCTTAGGCTCAAGAAGGGGGATGGCACGCTTGGGCACGGGAGGGGAGCAGGACTGGGCAGGAGGGACAGCAGCTGCCTGGTGGCTTGGTGGAGCTGAAGAGGACAGACTGAAACTGGGGTTGTGCTCCCTCTCCTCCTTGCCTGCAATGGCAGGGCAGCATGTCTAGCCAGGCAGGGAAGTTCATGGCAGGCAACTGGGCTCTCCCTTCCCACCTCCAGCATGGGACGCAGCCAGCAGAAAGGGGGTGTGTGTATAGGTTTCCTCCTAAGTGTTGGCAAGGGACCCCAGCACGCTGGGCTGAAGGGCAGATGATTTAATTCTCCTTGCGGCTCAGGTTATCAGCACAGATATCCAGAGACGGTCTGTCCCTGTTCCGGCGCACAGCGTCTCCATGGTGGAGTGGTCCCGTCTCCCCCAGCACACAGACGTCCACCCGCCACAGCTCCAGGCTGAGCAGCAGTCAGGCGCCTGCTCTTCCTGCAGACTTGTGTCTGCTCTCTGCCGTGTCTGTGTCGGTGACGACGATTCCTTTGGCAGCTCATTCGATGGCCCAGTCTGCTCCTCTCATGATAGCCTGCTCCCTTATATCTAATCTGAATTCTCCCTGCTGTATCTTAATCCCATTACTTCTCCTCCATTGACTGGCAAGTCTAATTGGCTCTGCTCCTTTCCCCCATGGCCTTCCCGACACGAGCAGGCATTATCTGGCCTCTGCAGCCTTCCCAGTGGTCCCAGGGTCTTCTCTCCCCCAGGATCTCACTGGGCAAACCCTGGCTTGCGTGCTGGTGCAGTTTTCCCTGTGTAAGTGAGCATATCCTTCCTGCTGTGAGCCTGGCCTGGGCAAGAGGAGAGGGCCAAAGGTGCAAGCAGTGCCTTGGTCTGTCAGGATGGCTGTGTCCTCGTTTCTGGTGCAGAAGACCTCTTCACAGTGAGCAGAGTTGCCCAGAGAGGTGGTAGATGCCCCATCCCTGGAAGCATTCAAGGTCAAGATGAATGGGGCTCTCAGCAACCTGATTTAGTTGAAGATGTCCCTGCTCATTACGGGGGGGTTGGACTAGGTGACCTTTAAAGGTCCCTTCCAACCCAAACTATTCTATGATTCTGTGATTCTATGAAAGTACACAGAGCTGCTGGCCCCTTACACAAGAAAAGCAGGACAGCAGGCATCACCCTCTGGGAAGGTGAAAGGCGGGTGCTTGTCAGTACGAGGGGGCAATAACTAGAGGATCTCCGCAGTCAGACAGCTTTGTTGTTTTCCATACGTCATTCACCCATTGCAGCTTTCCACGGGCCGAGAGTCAGGCTCAGCACTGCACTTGTCAGCAGGCTTTCCTCGCATACCGGGACGAGTGAAGCGGGAACTCTGCCAGCTCCTCCTCCTGGCACTAATACATCCCTAGAAGAGAGCAAGTCCTCACTGCTGCAAGGCTGGACAATAAGTTTGGGCTATTTGGTGTTTCTCGTAGCTGCCAGTATACTTGCCGGGTACTTAAAAGCTCTCCAGCTTTCCTGAACTAGAAAAAGAGAGAGAATGAGCGTGTGAGAAGCTCTGGATTAGCTGATCTTCAAGACACATCACCACCCATTTATCCATCTTTCAGCACGCACTGGAAGCTTCCCAGATAGTGCCTAGCATTCTGCTCATGCAGAACCAGGCGGTGACACCAACCGGCCTGGTGGTACTTCTTGAGCCCACTGTGTGTCGTGCAGACCACACCAAGGAGGGAGACTTCAGAGAGGGCATTCGTTAGAACAGGGGGAGGGAATCTCAGCTTATGGCCAATGCCAAGCCTTCCAGAGTCACACACCAGGCAAATACTCAGGATCGGTGCTGGGGAAGCTGCTGTTTTTCTGATTTCAAACAAGCACCACCCCCCCCTTTCTGCTCCCCGTGAAATGCACATGTCAGAGACCCAGCCTGTCCCTGCCCTCTTTCTTGTCTCTGCACCCATGCTCAGGAGGCTGCAGAGCTGTTTAGTAACTCTGATGCATGCCCATGGGGAGGGGACTGCAGGGAGAGGTTTATTAAGTGGAAGTTTAAGAAAGTTAGGTAGCATCTGATGTCGGTAAAACAGTGCCTCCTGATTAGCCTGTGGGAAGAATAATAGCTTTTAAGCTCTCCTTGCAGCCTTTCCAACCATGGCTTCAGTACTGCTGTCTAATATCACCAGGATGCTGCCTTACTTTTAGCAGGGTACAACCTTGCTGCAAAGTGCTCCTACTCTGCTGCAGTAGCTGTAGGGCATGGGTCTGAACTACTACACTACTACCACGAAGCTGTGTTACCAAAGAGCTATAAGTCTCAATTTGTGATACGTGCTTCTAATCATGTTTCATTCATATTCGGTGGTTAGAATAAGGTCTGTATGAGTATGATCTGGATCCAGATCATCTCAGAAATGGGACATGGTTTAAGTGTTAGCTCTATTTGGTAATGCTGCCTTCTGCGATGCATGTGGGCCTAGAGTCTCCACTGGGCCAGGTGCGCATGGGCACCAAAGGCTGGTTCATAGGACGTGGGAGCCCAGTGGGGACTTGGGGCTGAGCCTGCCTAGGGCCCTTTTCCCAGTGGGCATCCTGAAAAAAGGGAAAAGGGGCTTAGTCACATTTCAGGTAGAAATTAATGGGCTGTGTTCATTCCTAGTGTAATTTTATTGAAGCCAGTGGTACTATACCAATGTGAGCTTGGCTTAGCAACTCCTCAGAGTGGTCTGTCCTTGAGTCCAGACAAATTGATCTGTCACAGTGTTGCTTTGATGCATAGAGTTTGTGTTGGGACTTGGCCAAAGTCAATGAATGTTGAATATCTACTGTCTCTGCAAGCAGTGGGTTGAATTGTTCTGCTCTACTGCCTCCATCACAGCTGCTCCGCCAAGGGAAACGTTATGCCCATGGATGCGATCTCGTCAACTCCCTCAAAAGCAAGCTAACACGCAAATTGACCTCCACCGCACTGGGAGAGGAGCCTTCTCCCACAGGACCGTAGCCTTTCTGCACACGAGGTAAAAGAGGTCCTAAGGACAGAACTGAACCTGCAAGACCCATGGCCTCATGGCCTCCCCTTCCTCCTTCCCTCCTCACCTTGTCTGTCTGTCTTGGGGGAGGGACAGTTTCTTTGTGGAGTTCAGCAAGCTCCTCTTCCTGCAGCTCATAACCAGGCTCTACTAACAGGTACATCATCCACCTATGCAATGCTTCCAGAAGCTGCCGAGTTTTCAGGAGCCCATTACAATGTGCGGTGTGGCCATCCAGCACTGAGAATAAGCACAGCGGCTGCTGGAAAGCTAAGTGGGTTTTATTCCTCCCCTCCTCCTGAGGAAGACTGTTTTTGTTGGGGCTTTTTGTTCGTTTGTTTGGTTTTTGTAAAATTCATTTGGGGAAATGAAGCTTGTGAGAAATTGGTGCCCATCCTGAACCCTCTCCAGTCCTTCGAACTTCGGGAATGGATGGATCGCCTACTGTGATTATAATTTAGCGGACTTTGTAGAGCAAAGTAACTTCACACACAGACACACGAGGTTCTTTCACTCTCCATCAGCACAAGCTGCTTCTGCAATCTTAGCTACTCACATTAGTGAAAGAAAAAGCCTAGCTAGAATGTGGTGAGATGACTTAGTATTTTGTATCAGTCCCATGGTCCCAACGTCCATTAGCAGCGCCATCAGCTGCCGTGCCGTGAAGTCAGACTTTGGATGGCAGCCCATGAACCGGTCAGGGTGAAAAGGTTTGGAAAAACCCAAGTCCCAGCCTATACGCATCTCCAGAAGCAGATGCAGAGAGAGGATCAGCTGAAAGCAGACATCGCCTCCTGCTCAGCCCAGCCAGAAGCTGGTGGGCTCTGCCTGTGCTGCACCTGCCCTCCCAGGGAGAGCCTGTCCCCAGGGGCTGAGCGGAGGGGAATGAAAGTAGCAGAGCATCTGATGAAGCAGCGTGCGCAGCACCGTTCAGCTGCTTGGGAATAAAGCAGTGCCAAGTAGACCCCAAAATAACAGGATTTCACTTTGGAAATGCCAACGGCTTTTTCAAACTGAAACGAGACTAAAAGCCCTTAACAGTTGTGAGGAGTGTTTCGGGTTGCTGTTCCTTGCCTAAAAAATTTAATTTTTGACGATGAAGTGGGTTTAAACACTCCACTTCAGCCAGCTCTGTTAGAAATGCGGAGCACTGGTGGAAAAAAAAGATGCTTGAGGAAGATTGGGATGGTGGCCCTGTGGCTTCGCAGTGGGGTAGGAACCGAGGATCAGGAACTGAGGCTGGAGTTCAAAGTCTTCCTCTGCCCCTGGAGGTGCGACCTGCCTTTCCACCCAAGAGCGTGTGCGTGGCAGGGCGTGCTTCTGCGTGCTTGTGTGCACGGGGGGGACCCGCGGCCCTGCAGAGGGTTGGTGTGTTTGTGGCGTCGGTCTGGTGTCGCCCATCTGTCCTCACGCCGAGGGCTTTGCAAGGTGACGGAGCATTGCTTGTTCCTCATGAGGGGAAACTCCTGACCTGGTTTTTGTGAGGAGATGGTGTGAAGTGTCACATTTGCTGCAGCGAGTGGCAGGGAGCAGGGATAAAAGCATGGAGCAAGCTGTGTTTGAGAACAAGCTAATCCCTTGCTGGCTGCCTGAAACAGGAGAGCTGCTGGATCTGCTCCCTGGCCAACACTCTGCAGCTCTTCTCACCCTCCCCAAATGCGAAGTGCAAACTGTCATTCCTCTGAGCTAGCCAAAGCACCCCCCTCCCCTGAACTCCTCCGAGGCCGTGCATTCGCATCATTTCGGTCCTCTCCCTGCTAGGTGCCGTGGGCCGGCTGTGAAACGCCAGCGGACGCGTGATGACGTCAGGCGTGCTGGTGGCCAGACCTCACCATAACCTGCTGGTTTGCCTGTGCACGGCCTTCCAACAATGCTCCCTGCCCTGGCGTGCCTCCTGCTTGCTTGGTGGAGAGACAGCACAGCCTGCAGAGCATTGCAGCGCATCCTGGCCTGACTTTTGCATCACTTTATGCTTTCCCAGAGAATTTCACAGCACTTCTCTGAGCCTTTGTAGACAGGTTAAGTTCGACAGACCAAAGTTAGAAAGCAGAAGCCCTTGACATTTTGGTGGTCCTGATCTCCAGTGCCCCAGTGCCGTCCCTGGGGAGGAGAGGCAGGTCGGCTCTTGTGGTCGTCGGCGGCGCGGTGAAAGCAGCATGTCTGCTGGGGGTGTCTCCGAACACGGGCTCTGTGCTTCTTCACTGGGACCGAGGGCAGCTTTGCTGTGGGCTGAACAAGGCGCAGCTGATGGAGGAGCTAGCTGAGGAGGGCAGAACAGCGTGTAAATGCTCAGCAAGATGTGTGGAGAGGAGGGGCTGTCCAAGAACAGCTGTAAAAGGCTTTGCAGATGCAGTGGTTTCTGTGGGAGACACGAGGCAAGATGGGGTAGGAGGCTGCTGTGGTGGAGCAGTGGTGCTGCGAGGCCGGGAGGGTGGGAGGAAAAGAGGGAGCGGGGCATTTGATGGAGAAGCCCGGGAACAAAGCGGGCTTTCAAAGCAGGCTCTGGCCGAGGAGACAGGCAGGAGATATTTCCAAGCTGAGGAACCCAGGCCAAGCCTCTCTGCATTGTCAGAGCAGCGATGTTGCCTCCAAGCCCAGCACTGACAGCTCGAGCACGTGTCACCAAACTGCAATGGCTAATGCAGCCACAAGGTGTAAATGTCGCTAATGAATAAATTGCCTTGTGCCTTGGAGGGGCTAATCCATCACGGCCGGGGACGGGGATCTGACAGGCTCGGCTATTTCAGGCGTAGCCTGTAAGGAGGAGGAACGCTTCATTTCTGAGCCGTCCCCGCCGCCTAGGGAAGCCGATGCACTGCTCCCCAGCTTCCCAGCCGCATGAGCTCAGGCTTCGTCCCTCTTCACTGTGACCAAAGGAAGAAGCAGGAGAGGGTCTAGGTTAGCCAGAAGTGCCCTGTCAGCAGGGCGGTGCGTGGGCCTGGCCGGGGCTAGCTGGTGAGGGCATTTGGAGGGAGGCTGCCGTACACAGGGCACGGGTGGTGTAGGTGCTGACGGGGTAAAGCGGTGGGTCCCCAGCGATCAGGAGAGTTTGTGTCAGGTGTCTGGGGTGCAGGGCCGTGGCCTGCACCGTGTGTGTTTCAGGCCAGTAGTGCTTGGCACCGTGTTTTACAAACGTGCCATTTACTCCCCAATTCAGTTTCGTAGTTTGCCCCTCTAAGAGGCGACGTGGAAATGCTCTGAGCCTGCCCAAGCCCTCATGCAGTCCGGAGACGGCTCTACTATGCTGTCCTGGGGGCAGTGCACAGGCCCCCCCATTTTCCCCCCTGCTGTTGAACACCAGCCACCAGCACCTCGGCTGGCTGTGCAGAGGGCCAGCAGGTACCCGGCAGGCAGGGACAGAAGCTCAGCATGGACAAATCCAGCTCCGTAGGAGCAAAGGGAGGCTGAACGCAACGACCATTTCCATGCACAGCCTCTGCCCATCCCTGCGGCAGCCTGCTCCTCCACCCCCAGTCGGTGCTCGAAATCAACCTGCCGTCCTGTTTACGACATATGCCAGCGTGACACCTTGCAAATCGATGCCTGGGTCGGTGTGAGCAGAAGCCGCCAGGATTGGGAAGCCGGCCACCGGCTGCTGCCACCGCACGCGCTTTGCTCAGAGCAGCGGAAGCAGGGCTCGCCATCTGCTGCGGGAGGGAGCCAGCCGGGCGCCCCTGCTCCGGCCCAATGGGGCACCCGCTGGCGTAGTCTAAGTGCAAGTCCTTATGTCATTCCCCCTCCTTTACTTCCCGGCCACCCCCTGTCTCCCCCCCATCTGTCTGGCGTAGACCCATGGGTGGGGGGGTGCTCCCAGCTTGGCTGGAGCCCCTCTGCTGCTGCGTGCCGCTCACGCTGCCTCAGTGGATGGCGGCAGGAGGGAAGACCAGCTCCCAGGCAAGGTGCCGGAGGACATTCCCTCCTCCAGATGGAGGCCCACAGCTGACCCCCCTCTTCAAAGCCCCGCAGTGCTCCTTGGGGATGGGGCTCACAGGAGAGCTAAGGGGTCCGTACTGGCCCTGCGCTGGCACGTGCCCTTCCCAGCTGCTGGTTACCGCTCTGCAAGGCAGCCCCACACCACGGTAACCGGACCTGAAGCTGACAAGTGACCCACCAACGACGGGAGTGTTCACAATCAGACAATCTGCTGTTGCTGTCAGGGCTTTTGTTTTTACTAACACGTGTGGCGGTTGGAATGGCTTCATCCCTTGCAAACTGGCAGATAGTGGACTGTTGGTCTTGGGTGTGGGCGAGTGGTGCAGGCTGCTTGGTTTGGGCTTTGCTCTTTGGCCAAGAGATTGATGGGAGGGAAGGCAAAGGGTTGTCCAGGCAGCAGCTACCTGTCCAGGCGTTCCTATGTGCGGCAGCCCCGGAGTGGGTTTGGAGGGTGCTCAGGTGGTGTTAACAGTCTCGGCCATTTGCAGGAAGAGGAGCCGTGAGTATCCTGGAAAGCAAGTCAACAGTTGTTCTGGTGATGATACGTTTTCCCAAGCCCTTTTCTTTCCATCCCTGTTCCTCACTGGCTCTGGTGGCCAATTCCTCCTCATGTGTCTGCTAGCATGTCTGAGGGATCTCATCGCTGCCCTCCAGCACGAGCTTTCATTGCACAGCTGGCTGACCAGACGCAGCCCTGTACTTGGAGCTACAGGCAGGCTTTCCCAGGACCAGGCCACCCCCATTAAGCCCCCACCCCACCCTCGCCGCTGGAGCTGTTCCTTCATCAGCCTGATGCTGATCTGGGTTTTTTCTGCTGTTTCTGAACATGAGTTCTCATCTCATTCAGGTGTGTCATTCAGTGGAAATATTTTGTAAATGCAAATAAAAATAAATAAATCTATTCAATACCTCGGTCTCGAGGATGGGAAGCAAGTAGTGGGAGACGCCCGGGTGGGGAGGTTTCACAGCTGCTGCCGCTGGTTAAGTTTTCTTGCGGCCGTAGCCCCTGGAGCATCCATAAATAGTTGGAAGGGAGCTACACAACCTGCGAGGGCTTGGGGCTGAGCCCTGTCGGCACCCCTCGCGCGACCACCGCAGCCGGAGACAGCCTGGCACTCCATCCTTTCTGATCTATAAGGGCGTGACATGGCGCAGGCAAAGGTCCTGGCGGCCGGGGGCCGGTGGCCGGCGGCACCGCGGGCGTCTGTATCCATCAGGCAGAGCAAGGCAGAAGCGGGTATGTGGCGAACAAATTCTTTTGTGAACACTGGGAAACAGTTTTTACTTTTCAACTCTGTCAATATGATCTAGCTCTGTCTGTCTCTCTCTATATGTACAAACAGTATATCACAATGTTGCCTTTTTTGTTGGAAATATCAAAGTACAAAGATTGTAAACCAAATCGGTGTAATAAAAGTTTCAGATGATTCACTGAGGTGGCTGCCAGCAGTGGGTCTGTGAGTGCTGGTGCCGGGCAGGGCTGGGAGACATGTGAAGCCCCTGTGATGCTCAGAGGGCGGGAGGGGGTGGAGGTCAGCCCGCTCGCTTAATTCCCTGCTAACCTCTCCTGAGTGGGGCAGTCGAAGGACCGAGGCAATCGGGTACATGCCCTGTCCTGGCCTCAAGTAGCCACAGCCTGTGGGGCAGATGGAAGCTGCTCCATTTTCCTCGAAGCCCGAGGAAGCTGCTCCACTTTAAACCCTGTGGGCTGTGTGGGCCAGCAGTCCTGCAGGGATGCCTCTAGCTTGAAGTTATGCGAAAACCAGATTTTTCTGACAGGTTTGCACAGAAGAGCACTACTGGTTAAGGTAAGCATCTGGTTGTAAAGAATTTACCCATTTGCAAAGCAGGCTAGCACTGATCAAAGGCATAGCAACCCAAAGCAGGAAACCATGGTGGAGAGACCTGTAATTTCTTGAGTTTATTTTTTTTTTTACTTTTCACCACCCATATCCAAGACACCAGACAGATTTTGCTATAAAAACATATAAATCCTTGAGCAGAGCAATAGCCAGAAAAAGCTACTGAGGAACTAGAAACAACATTCCCTCTATCCTCTGCATCTCAGTCCTCCTCAGCAAAAAGCCTGAAAGCTGCCTGTCCTGAAAGTTAGGTCAGGACTAGACCATTTAGATGGTGGAGACTTCACCTTAGCTGCTTTACAGGTGGAACAACATCCAATTGCCTGGGCTAAGCTTGCTGCTGGAGCACGTAAGAAACACCACAGGAGGTGGGATTTAGTCTCGGATGCAGTGGGAGAGAGGGCTCAAGAGGCAGATTGCTTCTGTGCTGCCACTACAGTCCCATGAGGTCTAACATCTGTCTCATGCTAAGACACAGGTTGGATGATGGGGATCTGGGGAAGGCTGCGGTGGTGGCCACAAGTTAAGTGTTTCTCAGAAATACGAATGAAAACAAGCTTCTGAAGTAAAGTATCTCCAACACTGCACCTGCAAAGCTCATTGCTCTCTGGAGCATTTTCTTCGGAGGGGTTTGGCGGGGGGATGCTGCAGAGACCCCAGCCTCGCCGCTTCCCGGTTGGTCCACACAATTTGGTGAATGAGGTACTCAGTCTCCTGGCCCACCTCTGTCAGGCGGAGGTCGAACTCGGTCAAAGCCTTGTTATCTGCCAGCCCGTCAAGCAGCTGCTTCCCACCATCCTGCAAATGGGTGAGAAAGAGGGGTTAAAGGAGGAGATCCAGAAGTGAAGCGTATTTGCTCCCTTTCCCTCCCCCCCAGGGCAACTTCCGCTGCTGGTGATGGGGACCCCACGAGATGGTGCCAAAAGGGATGAAGGCCTTCACCTAAGCCCAAAATGTTGCTCACAGGAGAAGTACACAGGAAAGGAGTGTAACCTTATGCAGTACTCAGTGATGTGACACTTGCTAATGACTCCCTCTGGGTACCGTGTCAGGAGTCCTCAAGCTCAGGCTGGTTAATAGCACGGCTGGCGATGATAACCTGAGAGGAATCTCTGCTCTGCCCCATCCCCCGGTCCCCAGCTCACTGCTGGCTGGGGACAAATGGCAGTGTGATTAGCACGCTGCGCCTCGTCTCGGCAGTGGCGAGAGCCCCAGTGCTGGCAGTCTCCTGCCTGGATGCCACTTCCCAGACTGGGTTGGCTTTCCTGGGGGGAACATCTCACGTGACTGAAGTCCAGCCTGTATGGGACAGAAAATGCGATGTAGATAGCCTTAGGGAGGCATCTCGCTTTGGGGCATCTCCCTCCCTTACCTGAAGCACTGTCTTTAAGGATGTGACAATTTGACTTTTTTTTTCCCCCATAGCTATTCTCTTTCAGGTACCAAATATACCTCCTGCCCCCATCTCCTCCATCCAGGCGGTCCCCTCACCCCAGCACCCTGCCTCTTAGACCTTTTGCCAAAAAGGACAGAGCAAAAATGGTCGGGAAGGAGTCTCTTTTTGACGGGGTACAGAGGTCAGAATTTGATGCACCTCTAGCAAAGACCCCCATTTCCCCAAAGATAATACCACCAGCCCACTTGTTGGGCTGCTGTGGAGCTTCACAAATGGTTAACAGGAGAGCTCATCAGAAGGAAGACGCTAAGCATAGAGATTATTATTACTAAGCAAAAATCCTTCTATCCTTTCCAACCTTTGCCCCCTTGTATCGTTAAACTCAAATGGTTTTCCACGTCCAGGATCATAAAACTCAGAACTCACAAAAGGTTTTCTGCCATCAAATCCTTTTAAAACCGTTGTCAAACATGTTGATGCCAATATTCCTGCCAGCAGGGACAGCTGGTCTTGCTGTCTCTTTATTGTGACAGTGAGAAAAATTGAGGCAGCACAGAAAGTTTAAAAGCCTTGCTGATTGCATTTGGCTGTCTAGTTTCAGATTTCTAAAGCTCTTTTTAATCAGCAGAAGAGAAGAGGTCTGGTTTGTGGGAATGTTGCATACTGCAGCTTTTAGGGATGTATTAAGATCTGTGGATGCTCCTCTGTCTAGAAAATGTAAGGCTGTGGTTTAGGAGCCACTTACAAGCACCCAGACGTGACACTTTTGACCCACCGCACCGCTCCAGAGCTGCAGGGTGAGTTAAAGGAGCTCAACAACCAAGCCAATTTTCAAACAGTCTCTGAGTGTGTGACGGACAGGAGAGATTCTGGGAAGGGTGACACTATCTGTGTGCTGCTGAGTGACAGATGGCACAGCAGATCCAAAGCACAGAGGATATGCATGAGGCCCTCGTCTCATACTGCCTATCATTATTATCTACTCCCACGTGTGTGAAGCGGCTGTGATTTTTTCCCAGACATACTCCCTGGTTTTCAGTTTCCTGGGGGAAAAATCCTTCTCTGCCCAAAAGCCCAAAGCCTGGAAGCCAGATTCAGCCCTGTGAACAGAGCTAGATGTAACGAGTGAGATAAATGCGTGTGCGTGCACAGAAGATGTCCTTCTCCTTCCTGACGTCTGCCAGAGCCTCTTCCCTGCTCGCAACTGATTGTTATCGCAGCGAGATTGCGAAGCGAGGGATGCATTTGCCTCTGCGGCTTCGAGGCAGGGCAGGCTCAGCATCTGCTTTGCAAGGCCACCACGCAGGCTCACAAACTGCAGGGAGAAGGGGTTTCTCTTACCGGCCCCAGGTTGTTGCATGAGAAGTTGATACTGGTCAGGGTGGTGTTCTGAGCCAGGACCTGGGAGAAAAGCGTAGCGGTTGGCTCTGACAGGTTATTACTTCCAAGATGGATGGACTTCAGGGTGGTGTTGGTCAGCAGGGCATGGCCGATTGCCTCCCCGCCTTTGTCCTCCACACAGTTGAGGCGCAGATTCAGGGAGGTCAGAGTGGAGTTCTCAGCCAGGGCTTGAGCAAGAGCCTGAGCCCCCAGGTGATGGATCTGGTTGTTACACAGATCGAGGGTTTCTAATCTGCTGCGGTTGATCAACTTGCCAACAGCTTGTGCCCCCTTGTCCCTGATGAGATTGTGGGACAAGTTCAGCTCCACCAAGCAGGGGTGATCCAGCAAGTTACGGACCAGCAGCCTGGTCTTGTCATCATCCACTTTGCTTCGCGTCAGCTTGAAAACCTGTGGGGATAAAGGACAGGGACATTAAAACAGCCAGCGCTTTGGATTGAGCTTTGTAGAAGACCTCAAGAGAGTTAAGCCTCTGGTCCACCAGACAGGATTCACCTCCCTTCACTTCAGACACCTTTCGCCAGTAGGCTCAAGTAGTTGCTTTTATAGTGGGCAGATAATTCCAGCAGGCAGGGCATACTACTGATGTCCCACGCCTATTCTAGGGCGAAATGGTTCATCTCCTGGAAATGCCTGTTCCTCTCCTCTGACTCCACAGGATCTCTGACACAGGGGGCTAAATTAAAACATGACAAAGCTGCCCAAACATCTGCAGAGAGCAACAGCAGAACTCACTCCAGATCACAGTCGAACACTATCTGAACAAGCATGTGCACCGGTGGTAACCACAGTGCTCTCTGTGAAGGGCAGCGTTGGCCAAGGCACCTTAATAGCCACAGGAGAGGCAATTTCTCTTCTGGAAGCCAAGCAGACAAATATTTCCCAAAGCATGCCAATCTGTGGGGAGAGCATTCAGCCAGCTCGCTCTGGCTGCACTCTGGATAGCAATGCCCGCTGATGTTTTGGAGGGGATGAGTATCTGCCCTGCAGTTGCCACAGAACTGAAGATGGTGTTAGCAGCCAGAAGGAAAACCCCTCATCGCTTGAAGGCAAATGTGAGCATTTCCCCATGCTCTTCTTGGGGGTCTCTGCTCCTCTGGGGCACACTGACATGTATTTACTGAGCTTAACTACCAAACACTCTTTACGAAAAACTCTCTCTGGGCTTCTCTTCTCCTCCCTCCCAGAACTATGTGAGGAGTTAAAACAGGAGTGTTGCTTTCTCTTGTGCTACAGGGAACATGTTTTGTGGGAGCAAGTATTTTTCTCACCGCCCCTCTGACAACCTGTTCTAACAAGGACATATGCAGAACAAGACACTCAGCGCTAGGCCAGCAAGTTAACATCTCTCCACTCTGCCAGACTGCAACTTGCAAAAGGAAGGGTGCTGCCAGCAGGAAAAACTGGTCCCTGGGTTTCTAACCCTGGGCAATTTGAAGATCTAGCTGAGGAAGGAAGGTTCAGTTTGGGATACGTTACTTTCAAGTTGTGGCACATCTTCACGGCGACAGCCAGGTTGCAGCAGTCCTGGTGGGTGAAGTTGAAGAGGTTCCACTCGAAGTTCATGCCACAGTCCTTCACACCATAAGTGAGATGAAGCTCTTCAAGGTGAGGGAGAGCAGTAATGAGGACTCCCAGGTCATAGTGGTGCATGGAGACCTCGCCGAATCCAAAATCACTCCCTGTATCAGAGACGTCATCCCTCTCCTCCTTTTGATCCACCTGCACCGGCGGCAGGAACTGATCAACCTCCAGTTTCTGCACATAGTCTTTGCAGAGTGGGATCAGCTCTAGGACTTGGTTGGGGTCTGTGGTGTTAGGGATGAAACATTTCAGGATGTTCTCCAGGTGACGTTCGAAGAACATCCGTTTCCAGCTGTCTCCATAGCTGGAGATGTCACACACTTGCCAGCGCTCAGTGCAGCACCTCTTCCAGTAGTCCTCATCACTTATTAGGTTGGCAGTCACAGCGAGCGGAAGGCCAGTGGAGAGCCTGTCCAGCACCTTCCTTTGGTGCTCAGGCAGAAGACGGTCCAAAATAGGGTTCTCTGGAGGGGATGAAGAGAAGGAGAGGTCGGTCTGGGCTGTAGGAACGATAGCTGGCCCTATGGTTCTGCCCGAGCCCCCAGCTGTGTGCCCATGCCCTCCCCCCTGCTGATACTGGCTCTCTTCTCAGTTGCCAGCAGCTGGTGCAGGGAGCTAAGCTGGAAGAAAATGTGTAGGATTCGTCTCCCACATCTCTGTGTAGGATTTCTAACTTCTACAATAAAACATCAGCGTAATTGGGTTTACTCCCATAATATTTGGGAACTACATCAGAAACTCAGCTCCCAGTTTAAATTTAGTTTGAATGCAGTTTATATTCAGAGCAGGACTTCTGCTCCCAGGAGAGCTAATTCAGCCTCACAGCGAGGGGAGAGCTTGGCTTGTCATTTGCTGAACTTTCTCCCTTTGGTTTCTAAGCATATTAAAGGACGATATTTGAGAACAACTGTCTGTGTGCTCTTCATGCAAGTCCTCGTGCCTTTTTATCTTAACTCAGGTGTCTGTCTTACCCCAAATGGATTCCTGTTCCTTTCCACTGAGACACACACTCTTAGCCTTCAGGTCCACCTTGTTTAAATAAAAGTTCTGTTTTCCCAGGAGCTTTCTCCCCCCAGTCTCTTTCCTGATGCTCGCCCTAAGTCTCAGCTGGCTTCTGTCTGGTGGAGGTTCTTTGTGGTAAGAAATGCCAGAGAAAAGCTGTGCGTACTCACACCATGAATGCTTGGTGCCATGTACACCGTAGTGTTGAGTACCAGAAATCATCAGTGGAGAGGCCCATCTGCGCATGGGAAATCAGATTTTGAGACACAAAGTGGGGTTAGCTTTGTATTTCCTCTGTCTCTGGCATTTCCTTCCTAAGGACACCCAGAGTTTTACCACAGCCTCTTCCTGGAGCCTGTTCTCCAGTGTCCTACAGCTGGCACTGCAGTGACCTTCTCTGTGAAGTCCCACGACACAAGCAGAGGTGGGACGCGTATGGGCAGGACTGGGCTAGCTTCACTCGGGCTCACTCAGGCCACAGCAGTGGGCAAGATGCAGCTGCACAGCTCAGGTGATGGCACAAGGGTCCCCAAGACACCCAGCACACTGCTTGCATGTGCACACAACCTAGGCCCAACCCATTTGGCATCGGACTGACTGACCAGGCTGATAGGACTGCAAGGGTGTCCCAGCTCAGACCCCCAAGTACCACCAGCTCCTGGCCTCAGGCAGCACTGAGCTCCTCTGTACTGTCCTACAGTCCCAGTGTGGACACAGCCTGGGACCTATCTTTGGTCTTTGCTGCCACTTCACAGTGAAGTGCTTTTTCTGTTTTGCTATGTTTCATCAGCCCACCTGCTTCAAAAGCACATTCCCTGCCTGACGATATAACTTGTCACATGGCCACCAAAAGCCGTGGAGAAGGCCTGAGACTGTGAGTACAATACGTATTCTGAGACGGTAGCTCCGCCGAGCAGGGAGCAATTCTCCATCTCTTCGTACAGCACTCAGCACAACGGGGCTCCATCCTCGAGTGCTACCCTAACACGTGCATGAATCAAGAGAAGGAGACAGCGACTCCACAGCCCCGGCCATGGCTGAGGTAAGTGAGTCCAGCAGAGCAGGGGAGGAAGAAGAGACGATAGGACAAGGTTAGGGCAGAGTCACATCCTGGATAGCAGCCCAGAGGACTACAGCCATCCCTGGAGCGTACAAGTACGTACTTAGCAACTACACAGTTTGTTTAACTAGTTTCCTGAGGGGATATTTCTCCCCATCTGTTCCTTTGGCAGGGCTGGGTACCACACTCTGCCCTTCAGATGCATCTGCCTGCCGTGTTGACCCTCTGCTCCCCGGGACCGGCGCTCTCTCTCCATAGGTCCCAGGGGAAACGTGCTCCCGCTTACTTTCAAAATTGTGAACGATGTGCTGGAGGCAGAGCTCAGTGAGGCGAGGGACAGTGGCGAGGGACCACTCGGGATCCTCAATGATACGGTGTGTACAGTACAAGTCAGCAGCGAGGCTGGCCTGGGACGGATACAGCGAGGGAACGGCTGTGCTCCTGTCACCAGCCACTGGCTGCTGCATCCTGCTCAGGACCCACTTCTTCTTCAGGGGAAGCAAGAGGAAAATTGCTTGAGCATCACCACCAGCTGGGCTGCCTGCAAAAGAAGGCGGCAACTTTAGGAAGAGGCCAGCGATAAGAATGGTCTGCTCACACCGCTCTCCTGTAATGCACTTGGCCCCTGCCCTTTGCCTACCTCCTCTGCTTGGACTGGGAGCACTGCAGCAAAACAACTATTAGTCAGCCTTATCTTTATCCACTGCCCTGTACAAAGAGGTCTCTAGGTACCACGTGTAATAAGCAGATAATAACGTGGTGTTAATTCAGAGTGCTGTTGAAGAGGATGGACAGGAATTGATTGTTTACTGTCTTCTCCAATAAAAGAAATAGGAGATGCTGGCAGGAGCTGGGTTTAAAGCAAAGGAAAACAATGGTTCTTCACACGGTCTGCAGTTGAACTGGGGAATTCCTTGCCATGAGATGTTGTGGATGCTGAGAGTCTGTGCAGATTCCAGGACAAGTCCATGGAAGAGAAACCCCTTGAGAATGATTCAGTGCACAGAAACCACATCTGGCTCAGTGTGAGTTGAACACAGCTGGAGGCAGGGACAGTGCTGGAGGAAAGAAACACACATACCTGCAGTGTTTTTCTACTCTTCTCCAGGCATCTGCTTCTACCCACTGTCAGAGATAGGACACTGGGCCAGACCATCCCCTGGTTTGATCCAGTATGTTCTTATGACTCTTTAAAGACAGATGCTTTACAGATGAATACACTATAAATGTATTCGGGGTTTTTTTCTGCTTTTCCCAATTACTCGCCAGCTGAACTCCTTCCAAATATCCATTAACTGATGAGATGGGTCAGACCTGTTCAGACCACACTGAGCCTAAGCAGATATGAGCTAAAAGAACCAGCCTCGAGCAGAAGGCAGGATGTCCAGTCCTATTAGCTCTGCAGAGCTTTCCCAGACCAAAGTTTCCCATTTGCTGTTTCCTACCAAAACCTCAGGACCAGCACTCTCAGCCGATAGGATCCCACGTGTACGGTTATTGCCTGGAAGTCCTAATGGTTCCTTTCCCAGCCCCGCCAGTCTGAAAGAGGCAGAGAAGGAGTCTGCCCCTTTAGTTCTGAGTTCAACAAGAGTGCCCAGACTTGGTGAACATCTCCCAGGGCATACAGACCCATGCTGATCCTTACTGGGACTAACTGGACATAACAGGGCTGAAGCTCAGGGATGGGCAGTTAGTTAAGAGACTGCAGGACACCTAAAAACAGCACGAGACGGATGGATGGCAACATCAGAGGTGAGGGCAGCTTCCTGCAAGACTATTTGGTTTACGTGGCAAGGTTTTGGTGGCGGGGGGGCTATGGGGTGGCTTCTGTGAGAAGCTGCTAGAAGCTTCCCCTACGTCCGACAGAGCCAATGCTGGCTGGCTCCAAGACAGACCTGCTGCTGGCCAAGGCCAAG
>VYZW01066831.1:0-27398 GCA_013401315.1 Balaeniceps rex
AAAGCATTCTATGATTCTATGATTCTATGATTTGTCTGCATCAGGAGCATCCCACGGATGCATTGGTGGGACACTGCCCAAGACGGGGCATGGGGAAGGTGAGGATGCCCCGTGCATCCATCTGTGCCACACATGGTGGTTTTCATGAGTAAGCACCAGCATCAGCTGGTACGTGCTGCTCTGTGGTTAGTGGCCATGGCACACGGGGCTGAGGGGTTTACGATGCCTGTCACACTAGTGGTTTAAAAACTTCTAGGGTGAGAAACTACTAATGTCAGTGGGGTCTGCAGGGTAGGTGTGTTTTATAGATTGCTTTACAGAGAGTTGATTTCTTTGCCCAACTAAATCTCAAACAGAGGTGTCAGCACTAGCCTGGCTGGAAGTGCTATGGCACTGGTCTGGGGAGGTCGTCTGCTGGGGTTTTTTATGCACCACAAGAGCCAGCTGGAGCAGGTCAGTTCCTGCTGACCAGGAAGCCCAGCTGCCACGGACAACACAGTGCTTGAAGAGGAAGTGATTTGCTTGATGTTTTAGCCATCCTTTGTGTTGAAGAGGCAAACAACACATTGGCTATATCCACAAGCACTCCCCAGGCTAGGAGCACAGGTCAGATGCCCTGTAAAGCGGGTTTGCTGGGGTTTCTAAGGTACCACCGAAACAGACTTCAGTATCCTTGAGACAAGCACAAGTAGCACACTGCCAGTCCATCTGGGCATCTATTCCTTCCTCCCACCCTCTGGGTTTGCAAACGCTTGAATTAAATGTGACCTGTGGGCACGTCTGAATCAAGATCGTTGTGCTGTGTGCCCGCTGCAGCCTGTGGAGACCCCCGGCAAGGTGCCTGAGGGTCTGTGGGGACTGCGAGAGTCCCTTGGCAGCCTCCCTGCGTCCACAGGCAGTCCTGGGTAGAAAGCAATTGGACGCAGAGCACGTTCTGGACGATCACCCCCTTACCCAGCCTGTATCTACCCAGTTTGACTGCACAGAGGCCATGGGAGACCATGCTGAAAGCTTTGCTGAAGTGGAGGTTCTCCCCTCATCCACACGGCCAGTTATCTCACCTCATAAGGCACTCAGGTTGGTCAGGTACAATTTGCCCTTTGTAAATCCCTACTGGGTGTTCCCTTCTTGTCCTTCAGGTGCTTGCCAGTGATTGCTGGGCAGATTTGCTCTATCACCTTCCCAAGGACAGAGGTGATGTTGGGCAGGCTGTAGTTCACCAAGCCCTCTTTCTCACCCTGCTCAAAGTTGTGTGTGATGTTTGCCTTCTCCCACTCATCAGGAACATCCCAATTGCTATGATCTTCCAAAGAGCTCAGAGAGGAGCCTTGCTATGGCATCAGCCAGCAGCCTCAGCATCCTTGAGTGCATCCCACCCAGTCCTATGGACTTGTGTTTGGGTGCCCTAAGTCAATCTTCCTCTAGGATGGGTAATGCCTCACCGCTGCAGACTCCACTGCTAGGACCAGGGACCTGGGAGGCTTGAGAGCAAACCTCAGCAATAACTACTGAGTCAAACAAGGCCTTGAGTACCTCAGCTGCTCTGGGTCTGTGGTCAGAAGGACCAGGGACCTGAGAGGCTTGAGGACCTTACTGGCCAGCAAGAGCCTGGCTGCAGGAAGCCCCTGCTGTGTCGGCAGTGCCTGTGGGCACTGCCTCCTGAGCCAGCATTGCCCAGAGCTGCATGGGGTGGGAGGATCCAGGGTGCTGTGAGTCACCCTCTCTGCTAGAAGGAATTTGCTTCTGTTTTGCCCCTGGAAACCTGCTGCACTTAATATATTCTATCTTTGAAATCTGCTGCACTTAACAAATTAAATCTCAATAAATTCTGGTTTCCTTTCTCATTCCAGCTCAGCTCAGCCCCACTACGACCTGACCGATACTTTGGGGCTTTCCAGAGGTGTAAGCTCATGGATGTCGAAACCTGCCACATCTACCCAGCGCTCCCCAGTGCCTGGATTTCCTGCAGGCTGCAAGACCTCATAGGTGCCCTGCATGGGAGGGCTCTGGTGCTTTCTGCAAGCTGCCTGCAGCCACGATAGCTGCTTTCATTTTCATTTTCCTCGGTGCTGGGAACTGTGAAGCCCCACCCGTGGCACCAGAAGCCTGGGTGGTGCAGGGGCTCTGGGTCTCTGTCTGCAGCAGCAGCCTCCAAAAAGAGCCGTGGCTGCACAGGCTGGAGCACAGAGCCCATTAACCGCAGTGCAGGAAACCCAGGCAGCATCCGGTGTCGCACCTGGTAACTACTCCGGTGAGTGCGGCAAGAAGAGTGATGGCTGTGGAGCAGGGAGGGCTGGCATAGTGTTGGCCTCGATTTGAGAGTGGGGTGGCCAGCCAGGCTCTGTCTTGCCGAGCCCATCTGGGCACAAGGGACAGCCCCAAGGTGGCCTGTGCATCACACAAGGAAACCTCCCCAGAAGTGGCTGTGTTTCAGCAGCGTGCAAAGGAAGGGACGGTTCTGTTGCATGCTTTGGGGGACTCAGTGAGTGCTGGATGTGCATGTGTCCCTCCCTTCTCCACTCCCCACAGCGCTGCTGTGGGTGCTGGGGACAATTGCTGCTGAACCCCCCTCTCTGCCACAGATGTCTCAGGAATCGTGGCGGCTGAGCCACCCCACCGCCTTGCTCATCCCCAAGGCCCGAGGAGGGCGAGCACAGCATGCCATGTACCTGCTTCTGGCTCTGTGTGCTGCAGCACTGTACCTCGCTGGGGAGCCCCTCGTGCCCACCGCGCGCAGAATCACCTCCCACTTTGTGGCCCTGCAGATCGGGGTGCTGCTCAAGGGCACCTGCTACCTGGCCGAGGAGATCTTTCACCTCCAATCCAGGTGAGTCAGCATGGGTGAGGCTGTCTCCTGGGCTCCTGGGGCCACCCTGGGGACAAGGGCATAGCAGCCTCTGGGTGTCAGAAGGGATCTGCTCCTTGTTTCTACCCCCATGCATGCCCTCTGTGGCAATGCTCTGCTGCACCCCGGCAGCACACAGTGCTCTCTGTCAGCCTTGTGTCTTTCTCAGCTCCTTCTCCCCTCCCTCCTCCTGCCTGCCTAGCTCCCCAGTAAGTCTATGGACCTCTCCCTCTCCTCTCTGTGGTAGCTCCCTAGTGTGCCCTTTACCTGAGGAGCAGATCTCAACCCCCAGCCTTCCCCAGAGGGAACAGGGCTGTTGGAGATAATCTCCCCTTGCTGTTTAGGGCAACATTGCATCTGCTCCCTGCTGAGATCCATGGGTGCTGCAAGAGACCCAAGCCCTCTCCTGGCTGGGGGCACCCAGGGTGCACTGAGCGGGGTCCCACAGGGCTCCCTGGCTCCGTACTGCTCTAGAAGGTCAGCAGCACTGGCAGAGAGGTGGGAGCATTCCCTGGCCAGTGCCCCGTGGGTGCAGATGGGGATGGCGGGTGGGCAGCCGCCAGCCTGTCTCTTGTCTCACTCTCCCACCCAGGCACCATGGCAGCTTCTGGAGGGCCCTGGGCGCCTGCATCCCCCTGCGCTGGCACGGGCCTATGCTGCTCATCTGTGGCTCAGCCTATGTGGCTTTTCTTGATGGAGACGGGCAGCCGCTCGACTTCCACCTCGGCCTGGCCAGCCTGTGCCAGCTCCTCATCCTCACTCTGGGGCTCCACGTAAGGCACCAACACCTCTAGCCTGGCCAGGCATCCCAGGGAGCATGGCAGCCCTGAGTGGTTGGGGGGCACGTGGCCCAGCTCTGCGCGGCCCTTTCATGTACAGCCCACCCGCACGCAGACCCGCAGTGGGAGAAATGCTCTCGTTAGCTCAGCCCCGAAGAGCTGATCTCCTCGGCCCCATACTGCCATGTGCACTGGCAGGAGGGCCAGGCTGCCTTTTAATAAGCACAGGCACCCTGGGCGCTGGCAGCAGTGTTGCTGCAGCCAGCGCCCTGCTGACCAAAAAACGGTTATTTTTAAATCTGTCAATCAAGCTGGTGCTTGGAGGAAAAGGGTAGCCTGTGTGGTCTCCAAAGGGTTAATTATCAGGTGTGCTGTGGGTAGCAGAGCCAAGCTCCAGATACCTCTGCAGCATTGGGAGGGCTCTGCTTTACCCCAGCAGAGCTGGAAGGGGAGAGGGGTCCCGCAGGTTATAGAGAGGTGCTTTGGGGAGGGCAGCCATCAGGTGCCTGTAGGGTTTCAACACCCATTTCCACCTAAATGAACACAGAGAGCTGGCAGGGGCCACCAGTGGCCCTGAAAATCCCACCATCAGGTGCTGGGATGTCTCCTCCCGCATGCTGGAAGCACTGGGCAGATGCACAAGTTGCACTGGGACACACAATCCCAATGGAGGATGCAGCCAGAAACGTGTCCGGCTCGCTCCAGCAT
This sequence comes from Balaeniceps rex, assembly GCA_013401315.1. Lineage (NCBI taxonomy): Eukaryota > Metazoa > Chordata > Aves > Pelecaniformes > Balaenicipitidae > Balaeniceps > Balaeniceps rex. The sequence goes on from VYZW01066831.1 coordinate 4,333, forward strand.
CAGCTTCCTCATCTGCAGGGGCTGTGTGGGCCATCAAGGACTCTTGGCCCCACTGCCCGGCATGATGGTGGAAGGGGGCAGCAGGGTTGCTCACTCTCCAGATCTCTTTGGAGAGGGTGGCTGCTCTCCAATCCCTGTAGAGAACCAACTGTTGCAGAAGATCCCAGGTGGCTACTTTCCTCACCACTGGTTTGTCTTCCCTTCACAGAAGCCCTCAGCAGTGGAAATGTCTGAGATGTCTGAGAGGTCCAAGCAGAACGTCGCTCATGGGCTTGCCTGGTCTTATTATGTTGGGTACCTAAAAATAGTCCTGCCACGTACGTAGCTGCTTCCCTGCATTATCATGCCTACAGATAGAAATAGCTCCTAATAACAATCCTCCCACTTTTACAGTGTTATCAGGGAAATGGGGACCAAGGTAGAAAGCAGCTGTACTCACGCCAGACACCTCTGCCTGATGCTCTCTTCCACCAGGGGTGAAAAAGTCAATGGAGGAATTCAGCAGAGCCAACCCCAATGTGCTGGCATGCAGGGAGACTTGGAAGCTCCACATCTTGGTCCCTCTGAGCTGTGACATCTGTGATGACCTGGAGAAAGCTGACAGCAATATCCAGTACCTGACAGATCTTACTGAAACCACCCTGACCCGAGCTGGCACCAAAAAAAGGGTCTACAAACACAGCCTCTATGCAATCAAGGATGAAGACAACAAGGTATGATGAGTGCAGCATCGGGAGAGCAGTCAGTGTGCATCAGCCCAAAGGTCTTCATGGCCTCAGATCCCAGCCCAGAAGTGGCCATAAGGGGCAGGACAGTGTCCCCTCTCCTATTAGATACTCCCAGCTTTCAGCAGGCTTCTGTGAGGTGGAGAGGTCCTGTCTGTGCTGGCCATTTGCATCCCTTCCTCCTGGCTGCCTCCTCCCAGGCTCAGCCCTTGCAGGGATGTTGGGCTCACTTAATCCCTCCTAGAGTTGATTTAAGTCCAGAAAACAGCAGAAAACGGAGCACAAAAAGGCAAATGTGGGGTCCAGAGCATCACTTCCCATGGGACAAATGAATATTTCCTTTTGTTGTGAAGAGGTACTTGAAAACGTCCTTGTGAGTCATTATATAATTTGACTCTCTCCCCTTCCCCCAGTCACCTCTTTCCTGGGCTGACAAGCCCTAAATCCCTCCGTCTCACATTGCATTCATCTCCTTCCACATCTCCAGGCAGATGAGCCTCTGCCCCTGCACCCTTGGAGGCAGGAACACACTGGTCCTGCTGACGCAGCCATGTAATTGAGGCATCAGCAGAGCGATGCTTCTCACCCAGGTCTCCCTAATTTGCCTTTTGATGGTGGCTGAGCACTGAGCTGCTGCTTTTAAAGCCCTGCCTGCAGGGACTCCAGAACCTCTTTCCCGGCCCTGCTCCTGGGGAAGCACAGTCAGCATCAGTTTTTCCTGCTACAAGGCACGCGCTGATGCTGTGCTTCATCTGCCAGTCTCCTGCTGAGTCACTCGGCACCAAGTGAGCTCCAGCAGCTCTGCAGCTTGGACCTGTCCTGACCTGCTGCATGTTGTCAGTAAAATCTGTCCCTCAGCTTGCTGCCCAGTTGCTGGTGAACGCGTGTATGACAGTGATACTAGCTCCCATCCTTGGCACCTGCTCTGGGTCACTGTGGCAACTGCCCTCCAAGGCTGGTAGCTCTTCCTGCTACTCTGCATTTACCCAGGGATCCTGTCCCGCTTCCTTCTAATACGCTTTATTAAACTTTCCAGTTTGCCCAGTATAAGACTTAATGGTAACCCTGCTCCTCCTTGGAATTTTTATGGCCTTAACAAATCTCTCATTTGTTTGATCAGCCTCCTTCTAGCTGTGCATTCACCTTGCTAGCTTTTATCCTCTTCTCCACTCTCCTACTCTCCATTAGGATGCTCAGACTTCCCCTTCTCTAGCAGAAAAGCCACCAAGAAGGTGTAATCAGACACAGGCAAGGGGTGTCTCCACGGAGGACCAAACTCCACGGGGAAAATCACTCCCCAGGCTGCGGCACCCTAGGGCCCCACAGGAGGGAGGAAGCTTCCTGGGCCCACCTGGCGCATGGGGCATGGCCGTACCCCAGGCCAGTACTCTGCCAGGCCAGTTGCTCTTTCCCCACTCAACACAGGGCAGGAGGACACTGGGGCCAGAACCAGTGTCCCTGTCCCCGGGGTCCAGCACACAGCACCAGTGCAGGGCAGGCCACGGAGCTGACGAGGGATCTCAAGGGCTTTGCCCAGCACCAGGGTCGCCCAGCAGCCCTTTCCCAGGTGCTCGCTCCTCCTGCCCGTGTCTTTTTCTTCCGTCCCTGCAGCTCTGGCACTGCGCAGTGGAGTATGCCACACCACTGCAGTCCCTCTATGCCATGTCCCAGGATGAGTGTGCTGCCTTCAGCCGAGAGGACCGCCTGGAGCAGGCCAAGCTTTTCTACAGGACATTGGAGGAGATCCTGAAAGGCTCCAAGGAGTGCGCGGGTACCTACCGGCTCATTCCATATGAGGGTGAGTGAGGAGGGGAAGAGAGCAGGGGTGCCCAGCATCATGGCTGTGCTCCCCCAGCGCCTTGAGTGACCTCGGATCAGGGCAAAAAACGGGAAGCAGGTAGGTTCCATGTAGCGCTTGGCTGATATCCCCACTCACACGGGCATGGGCGTCCCTGCCGCGGTGGGAGGAAGGGGCTGCTTCCCGATACAAGAAGGACTTCTTGCTGTGGATCTCAGAGGAATGGGGATGATGCTGGCAGAGCTGGTCCCTGTTGAAGTCCCCAGAGGCACCTGAAACAAGCAGTCTTCCACTGGGGCAGCAAGAACGCTCCCTCAACGATTAAATATAACAGCAGGCTTCCAGGGGAAGAAGCAGCTCCCTTCACTGCTGAGAAATGGCTGGGGCTGTCAAGCCCTCCCCAGCACTGGGACAGTTGTTGGTGTGTGTGCTGGTTCAGTGGCATTCCTCCTGACAGGGGACGACAAGGAGTGAGGCTATCCCTTCTTCCTTCTCCTCACCTCTGCCAGAGCAGCAAGGCTTGAAAAGAGCTTGCTGCTTCTTGCTGAAATGAACCTCATTGTTTTTCAGAGGAAATTCAGCACTCTCCCTGATGGGGAGAAGCATTTCTATCCAGCGAGGTAGTTCCCATCACAACAAGCACTACTGGGAAACCAGCACATACTGCCTGTATTTTACTCTCCTTCCTGCACTTTGTGTTTTATTTTCTTTCTTCTGGCATGCTGAAAGGGAGAAGTAAGAACTGTTATTTTGACTTCTCAGGAAATTCTGCATACTTTGGGGCACCTCCCAGAGACTCTGCTCTGCTCCCTGCCCAGACCCCTGCCTCGGGCCAGACCAGTGAAGGTGGGTTTTGTCTTTCTTCTGTTCCAGAGTCAGGCGAAGCAGAGACTCACTTCTTGTCCAGAAACATCCTCTGGCACCTCCAGCAGCAGCGTCATGAGGAGTATACCATGTACGAGGGGAACCAGCCACACAATCCATCCACGACTTTCAGCTCAACAGAGCTCAACCTCCAGATAAGTGAGTCAGACCTGCCGCAGCCTCTGCGAAGTGACCGCTTCTAAAGCACCAGCGCTGCCCAGCCCTGCACCACCGCCTTGGGGCTCCGGTCCCCCTTCCCCAAACCCCTTCCTCTTGCAGCAAGTGCCGCTCACAGCGGCGATCCCCAACCTCCTGCAGGAACTGCCCACCAAGACCTCCTGTGCATCGTGTTTACTGCAGACAGCTGAATCAAACCACAGTCCTGTGACATACTTCCCATTTTCTTTGTTATGTATATCTCATACATTAATCCGTGGGTGGTTTTTTTTTTAATCTGCTTTGATTAATATCATATAAAGCATTTTCCTCTGGAGTAAGTTGCATTATCCTGAATCTTGGGCACAATGTGCTGTCTGCCCTTGGACATCCTGTGGTGTTGGATGGGGCTTTGGAAATCCCAGCCATGAGTGTGTATGTGTGTGCTGGGTCCAACACATCCAGCCAGTGTGGCCTGGCTAATCTGATGGCTTCTGCAGGCACAAGGAGTATGGGCAGGACTTCCAGCATACCCTCCAGCCTGATGGACCCACTGTGCAGTCACACACGAACATCCTCACTTTCCACCCACTCGGGATGTGGAGGTAGAAGAAGAGGAAATCAGGCCTGGGGAACTCTGACATTCAATAGTCCCACAGTGCAAGAAACCTCCCTGCCTTTGCTCCATCCAGTAATTTTGCGGTGAGAGCCATCTGCGGTGCCTTCTGATGCCCTTCATGCCCACATGCCTCCCAAGTACTCCACAGAAGTGTTTCTCCAGCCCAAAGGACGTGCCAGACCCTCTGGAACTCTGGGAAAGTGGCAGGGTGCAGTCCTGGGACAACTTGCATGGGGTTTTTGGTGCAAGACATCACATGTTAGGCTGCTCATCCCTCTGTGCCTGGTGGTGAGGTACCCTCGACAAGCCCAGCAAGCCAGGCCCTCCCTGCCTGCTCAGGCCCCATGCGGTCAGGTAGAAGCAGGGCAGAGGACATGCAGTGGGTCTGCTCAGCATGGCTCTGAGAGACGATTTCTTGGCTCTGCCCATCTACATGCTCCTCCAGGATCTGCCTGGAGGAGACACCTAGGCTGTAAAAGGGGCTGTATGCGTGCCAGCCCCAATGCCTGGACACCCCACATAAGGCCACATTTGCTGGAGAAACCCAGCTTGTGAGCTGAGCCTGCTCCCAAGGGACTGACAGGACCAAGCAAGCGGATGAGAAATACAGTTCCCCGTGGTGGGCTGCTGCCAGGAGCCTTCCCAGCTGGGAAGACAGCAAAATCCCAAAGGTGCCTCGCATGACCTGGGCCAGCCATGGGACAGGGGAGCCAGTCGGTCCCAAGGCAACCAAGCATGAGTGACGCAGCATTGCCAGAGCTGTGTGCCATGGGGCAGGATGGTGGCTCCAGGGCTTGTTGCTTACCGGGTTACCAGAGACCATGGCAAAGCTTTGCCATGGTGCAGCTTGGCAAGGCCACAAAGCAGGGGCCAGAGCTGTGCACCCACTGCTCCATGCCTCAGTTTCCCCTTTTGCCAAGAGCTGAAGGAGGATCTAGCCAGCCAGTTGTGCCCTGGGAGGGAAGGGGGGCAGGAGGCAGCTCAGTTGGCTTGTTACCCTCTGATGTTGCAGCATCCCTGCATGGATGTGACCCCTTTGGTCCTTCCCAGCTCCCAGGACTTTGGCAAAAGGATGAGGTCCCTTGAGAGCTCCCATTCTCCCTCAGCACGAACTTGAAGCACCAGGGCCTGCACAGAGCTGTGACCATCCTCTGGGCCAGCCATGGAGACCCCGAGGGGACTGTGGAGTCCAGAGGCCCAGAGGAGGTGACCTGGCCGCATGGCTGAGGATGGTGACAGGAGTGCTGTGCCTGGTTCCTTCCTGGCTCTACTCACAGCTTCCTGGATGGCTTTGCATGGAGCCAGGCACACAAAAGCATCCTAGGGGATGGTAGTACCTCTGTTCGTGGACACTGGTGAGTCTTCAGCTAAGCCAGCTTCCCTGCGACTATTTTTCCAGTGTGGGTAGGGTCCCTCAAGTCCTTTCAGGACCTGTTGGCCTATGGTCCGGTGCCAGGTATGCGATCTCTCTAACAGCAGGCTCGGGCTCCTTACCAGAGCTGTGGCTGCCCAGCCTAGCCATGTCCTTGCCACATAGCTCCTGTGAGCAGCACCCAGCAAGCTGCTCCTTCCAGGAGCCCAGCTTCCACTGGTCTGAGTGTGCACAGCCCGTGCAAGGGCCATGATGCACTGCAAGGATAACAAAACCAGCCAAAAGGACTGAGCCAACTGTGGCCACGGGGATCATGGCAGCCAACTGTGGCCATGGGGATCATGGCAGGGTGCTGGGTTTCTTTGTCATTCCCAGGTGGTGGCTGAGATCAAAGAAGGGCAGGAAGACGGGTGCCCCAGCCTGGGAGGCAGAGGTGCCTGGGGAGCAATCCTGAGACAAACTAAACAGCTGGACATTTATGTCACTGCTTCTTCACATACCAGCTTTGGTGCTGGTGGGGGGCTCTGTGTGTGGGGCTCCCAACAGGCATGAAGGCAGCTCTAGTGGGAGACCTGGCACAGCATGAGACACTGCTTGGTTTAAGAGCAGCCTGCCTGCGCTGCCTCCAAGGGCAGCTCAAAGGGCTCTGACATGACAGTGCTGCTTCAGCCTTGTTTGCTCCACAAAGAGCTCAATGGGCTCATCTCAGAAACGTAGCCATACCACCCAGGATTCTCCTCTGAGTGGAAGAAACAGAACCTAGGTGTACTATTTTGAACAGTTGGATGAAAGCTTGGATGATTGCAATTTCTGTTGAGAAGGCAACAGCCTGGAAAACCGTCACCCTGCAGTCAGCCACCACTGGCCACCAGTGACTCAGCCCACATGAAGCCTGCGGAGCCAAGCACTTCACAGCCGCCCAAGGAGACTCAGCAGCGCTGTTAAGCCCAGCTGGCAAACTGAGGCACAAAGAGGTTATAATCTAGCTCCTTAACCACCTGTTGAAGCCTCTGGGATTCAAAAGGGCCCTGGGACCTACTCAGGCTCCCAGGCAATAGGCAGCCCAAGGCCAGTGAGCACCTGGACATCCTTCCCCTCACACAGTGCCAGTGTGGCAAAGCTCCAGGGATGCCTGCAAGCCCTGCGATCCCTGTAGGACAGCGTTTGCTGACCCTCGTGGGCTGGTACCACTTTTCTGGCCTGGAAGTGTGCTCTGTGCTGAGACCTTCTGCCCCCAGTGTGACCCTGAGTAAAGAAGGATCAGCTACAGCTTATTCTTCTCATCTAAAGCCACTCATGAAACAGCTCCAGTTCCTTCCTGAGTTTTCCTTCCCAGGAAAAAACTGCTCTTACCTGACAGCTGCCTCTCAGCAAAGCAGCCCAGGTGAATATCTTTCAGCCAGGGCTCCATCTTTCACACACATGGGAGAACATGGTGGGAGATGCCTCTCCCCAGCTCCAGCCCAGCAAGCTTACAGAGGAGATTTGGCTGCACGTTGGTCCCGCTGGGACTGGGAACTGGAACCCATTTCAGGATTCAGTAAAATCTTAATCTGCAGCCTAATCTCTGGGTATTGCATCTGTGCAAAAGACAAAAATGACAAATGAAAGGGCTGCAAAGGAGGGTTTGTGACAGCAAAGGCCGCTCCAAAGAGCCAGCTGCTCTTGGCCTGCTGGTTTGCAGAGGTGTCGGGGATCTTTGCCGAGGCCTCCAGGATGTGCTGGGTGCCTGGTGCTGCACTGGCCAGAGGGGGAGAGGGGAGAGCTGTGCTGCTGCAGGTGAGGGACCTCCTGCTTGTGGTAGGAGACACATACCCCTGGGTGCAGGGAGCAGAGTGCTGCACCCAAGAGGTCTGGCTCTGGGGCATGGGCAGGTGGACATGGGTCCTGATCACCCACCTGTTTCGGAGCAGCATTTCCAAGGCCACAGAGCAAACGCTGTGGGCACCTGCTGAGATTCAAGGTAAATGCATGGCATCAGGGCTGAGCTCAGCAACACCGGAACAGCCAGAAGCAGCTGCATGAGCAGCAAAGCCAGCACCACCGCAGTCCCCGAGGGTTTGTGCCTTCAAATCCACTGGGGATCCTCATGGGGCACGAACAATGTCTCCTTCCTGATGCCCTGCTCCCTTCCCATACAGGTGCTTCTTATCTTGCCCATCACTACCTTCAGTCGGGTTAGGCTGAAGATGGCTGATAAGCTTAGCCCATATTATCAGGGGACAGGTAGAAAGACAGGCACAAGCCTAGAGGAAATCTGACAGCGCAACCTTGTTCCAGCAGAAACCGTGCTGCCAGCCAAAGGCTCAGCTCCTGCCACTGCTCAAGGGCAAAGCCAGGGCCAAGCAAGCGGCAAGGTGAAAGCCTTTGCTAGCAGTGAATTGCAGGCAGAGCTGAATCAGAGGCAGGAAAGTCAAACCTTAGAAGTGGAAGCTTGCTGCCCGAGCTGGCAAACAGAGGATAACCAGTTTCCCCTTGAGCTCCCTAACAGCACAAATCAGCTCAGGTTTTGTGCTAATTGCAGCGTTCCACATCAGACCTTACTCAGGACTCTCCAGATTCTGGGGCAGTTGAAGGTGCCACAGGGCGTCAGCAGCACAGATGCAGCCTGGCCCACTGCTGGCATGCACCAGCGGGGCAGTGGCACCCACCCCGCAAGCCCCATGCCCTCATCACCACTGTGCCCACTGCCATGAGGGGGCAAAAGCCCCGGATGTCCCTGGTCATCACACAGCGCTCGGGCACAGCCTCGCTTCAGCGATGCCCTGTGCTCCAGTGCCATGGCTGCCAGCAGGAGGCAGAGGTGTGCGAGGGGCACAGGCACTACCCCAATCTGGAGCCAAATGTGCAGGGACTGCCAGGGCTGTGAGGGGAGATGAGCAGATTTAGGGGGCATCTTTAACCTGAGCCCCCTGAGCATAAGTTGTGGGGGACAGGAGCATGGCCCTAAGCCTAACCATCATGGCAAGCTGCCTGACACAGGGCTATGAGCCCCAGCTATTGCTTGTCCCTGGAGCAAGCACAGAGCCACAGGGGTGACTCATGGATAGGCTCAGTGCAGCAGTGAGAGGTGGCTGGCACTGCTCCTGCCCTACTTTTTCCTCTCTCCACTGCTTCTCCACTTGGTGAGGATGTGTGGGACAAGAAGCTGAGCTTTCCTGCCAGCTCTGCATTGGGACTGCTGGACTGCATCCAAGCCTCAAAGAGCTAAAGACCAAGCCAGTCACAGCCCACCAGCCCCACCAGCAGCAGGGTGGTCTTGCCGAAAATTTTTGCCCAACACCCAGAACTGCTCCATAGCCTGAGAAGCTCTCCTCTACCCTCAGGATGAAGGAGAGACATTAGGGAGCAGCAGACCCATACCTGAGCCATAGGGAGCAGCAATGCCACCATACCTCAGCAAGGTGAGCTGAGCAGGCCCAAGGTCCACCATCATCTAGTAACAATGAGGCAGGTCCAAGGTTGAGCAGGGAGGTAGGTTTGCAGTCAGGGTCCGGGTGAGCAAGGCACAGAGCCAGGCACAGGACAGCTCCACCCTCCCTCCAGCCAGGGCAGGGGCCAGGGCTGAGCTTGGATGCAGCAAGGACGAGGCTTCTCACAGTTCTTCCTCACATCTTAGCAGTTTTCCCATCAGGTTTCGCTAGTGCCATCTACATGTAAATAAGTGCAGCTCCTGTTCGTTTGCAACCACAGAGTTAGCCAGGTCAGCAGTCCCTTCTGAAGCACACTTTGGTCTTTACTCCTTGTGGGTGACCAGAAATCACTATTAACTGCCTGTAGTGATCCATCCATATCCGTCCTGCTCCATACAGCAAAGAAGAGACTTACTTTTTAACCTTAGGATGGCTGATATGTGAGTTGTCTCAAAGACCTATTGCAGAGCAGGTGCTCGGGCTTTTACCATGAACTTAGAAAAACTGATCTTCGGTTTTTCTGCAAGATATGCATGTGCCTATTACAAGAGTGTCTTTACTCTTGCTCTTGTACATCTTCTTCTTTACCTCGGATGAAAAGCCATCAGTGCAGACTGGCCTGCCATTTGCACGAATATAGCAACTGTCTGGGACAGAAGGGAGGATGGAGGCAGAGTGCTCCTGAATTCTTGCCTTTTGTTTTGGGAATGGTGAATTTACTATTTGGTTTTATGGAGGTTGCATTCCCCTTACTGCCTAAAATTTCTCTGGACTCTCCGAATAGTTTATTCTCTGGAGGGATGTGTGTATTAAAGATCACTGTACTGGAAGTCCCAGGAATTTTCAGGGTGACTCCAGCTACATGGACCAATATTTAAAGAAGGGGATTGAGCCGAAAGCTGACTTGTTCTCGCTACGTTCAGGATGAGAATTGTTTTTGGCTCCGGAGCCAGTTCCAACTAACATGGCCATGGTGGATAGCAGAAGTCAGCAGGAGATCTGGGCACTCATCACCAACCTGGCATCAGGCACATGAGCATCCTTTGGGAGGGTGGACACATTGCCCAGGAGGCTGCAGTCTGCTGAAAGCAGGGCAGCACATCTAAGGAGCTGCCTTTCCCAGATGTCCTTTTGGATTTTTTTTTAACTCTTACCTCTTTTGCACATAACTCCCAGCTGATGCTGATGTCTTTGTGACTCTGGGTTTAAGACTAGAAAGGAGAGTTCCTCTGTTTCTGTTTTACTGCTGGGTTTTGGGGTTGAGAGGTCAGTGTCTGTATCACCCTCAAGAGCCCATCCCTGTAAATGGCAATAGTAGCAGGCACCTCATTCAGCTCAGTGCTAAATAATTTCAAGAACAACTATTGGTAATTAAAAGATGCCCCGTGCCATTCAGCTTCCTGGCTTCCTGCCTCAAAGAAATGCTGGAGCATCAGCAGAGAAATTTCCCTGCTGTTTTTTCACTGCTGCTTTGGAGAATCAGGAATGGTCTCATCGCTCTGCTGACAAATGTTTGCTTGGTGCGGGAGGACGGGGTTCCCTGCCACCACTGTGAGCTGCTGATCTCCAGGAAAAGGCACCGGTCTGTCGTTGCTGTTTGACCTCAGCAAACCTGGCCACCCATCCAGGCTCTGGTTCATATAAAAGATAGTGAACTGTCATCTTTATTGCAGTTACCTGCTTGTTTTAACTGTCCAGTTTCCACTTTGAATGTGTCATGACTGAACATACCAATAAAGTGGAGTTGTCTGCCTCCTTTCACTAATCCTCTCAAACAGGAGGTGGTGCAGAACTGCAGTTCAACCTACACTACACAGGACCTGCATTTAGAGGAAGAAACTGTTGCTCGTGTGGCAGATGCTCATGGAAAGCAGTATCAGAGTAGTCACAGGAGTGACAGCATCCAGTTTGTTGTGCCTCTATGGCCCCATCCTCTGGGATGCTCCCTGTGGGAGACACAGTGGTTTGGGAGCAGGAGCTATCATCCAGCTCTTCAGGGAAATCTCATCATTTTCTTGCTGGTTTACAATGGATGTTGGGACCTCAGACTTCTGCTTCTGCTTCTGCTCCAGTGCCAAACAGCAAGAAAACTTTAAAAAGATACCTTGTGTTGCTCATCAACAACAAAATGTGGCCATTACTGCAAACTGGTTCCTTCAGTCTGGTGACTTCTTGGCTGGCTTCAGCAGTGACTTTTTTTAAGTCCTCTCGAACATGTCTAGGTATCAATTCCTTGGCATCCAGCATTACTTATAGTTTGGGGGTACATTGCTATTTGCCATGGGAAAATGACCCTTTTCATCTCCAGATTTAAGCCTTTGCACAGTTTTTCTAGCCCCAAGACTGTGCATAAGCCACTGCTTTGCTCAAAATCAGAAAAACTTACTAAGTCATTTAAATTCATTCAATTTGTGATAGGAACTGGAGCTGATCAAGTGCTGTACAAAATGCTTATGTACTCATTATCAGCAGCTTAAGGAAACACACGTGGCTTAAAAAAAGAACAAAGAGAAAATATGCAGCCTTCCTTGCTCTTGGCTATACACTCACTTACTTATGTGTGAATCTGAGCAGCTGATCTGGATGCTGGTTTTCTCCCTCTTGCTCTTGCTGTCTGTGCTTGTGGGACCTTGTCCCTGCAAAGGCTGGTAAAGAAAATATTCCTACAATGCTCATGGTTAGTGACTGGATCATGGAAAATGTGTTGAGATTTCTCATTTTTGCTTACATTCCTGGTAACTACTGTCTGCTGAAGTCTTATGCCAAGTATACACCTTGGCTGTAATGTTTCTTTCTAATGGAAGAGCCAGAGTAAATTTTGAGTCTTTAAAAAGTTTATGCAGTGGCTTGAATATAAATGTTGGCATTAACAAAACAGATCTTCTAGAAAACCCCCAAACCTGACTTACTGTAAGGCTTTCTCTGGTGCTGAGAGGCAGGAATTGTTCTCAGCTTCGTTTGTGCTCCCACCCCTCCACTCTTGGGAGCTACAAACTCATCCTGAAACTTAGGACCTGAAGCCTTTGAGGCAGAAACTTTCTGATTGTTTGAAAAGGCCAAATTATGGAGCCTTGCAAATGCAGAATGCTTCTGTATCTGGGGCAGGAGAGGAGAAGCAGCCAAAGGCTTCTGAAGTTTGACAATAGCTAAAAAGATTCCCCAGCACCTACTTTTATTTGTATCCTTAAATCTTATATCCATGTAATTTCTAAAGAGCAGGTGAGTTTGGTTAATAATTGTGCAGGTCCAGAGCAAAGAACACTTTGTGCATGATGATGCTTTACAACCAGCTTGTGCAGTGGTGGTCACTTTGTGAGGCTGAAATAAAACAAGTTATTGGCGATAGGTGTGCATGCCAGCCAGGGAGGGTCATGTGCTTCGATAGAGAAAAACGTACATGTCGTCTTCTGCAGAAAAGTGTTTGTGAGGTTGGCGGTAGGTACACCTTTCACGAGGAAACAGCTACAGGAGGTGAGCAGCAATGGCTGTTCAGTGATGCTATGCTGCCCTCAAGTGTTGCTTTTTAGCAATACCCAAATTTTCAAACCCTACACTAAGTTGCACTTTTCAAGTGCTCCAAGAAAGGCCCTTGCAATCACACTGATATTTTTTTACCTTTCATGTAGCAAAAATACTGCTTGAAAAGTGGGCTCATTTGAAGTGGCTGAGGAAAACGGCAGGTTCACCAAGTTCACACCTGTCTGTGGTTAACGTTTGGCATCCTGCAAAGCAAGGAAAGCAGCAGCTCAGCACTTCGGCTGTCAGCCACAGTTGGACTCTCACATCTCGGACTTAAACTGGCTGTTACTTAACCGCCTCTGCTTCATACTGCACCTGCTACTGACTCCACAGTCCCTTTCATTTCCTCTTCCCAGTGGCTCAGTGGGAGCAGTATAATATATATAGGGGGGTGCATATAAATGGAGAGCCAGCAGCCTGACAGTCCAGAAGCCTTCACAGGGCTATCTTGATGCTCTTGCATGCTGCCTGTTTTAGTACACAGCTGTGCCTGCAAATTCACACCTTTAAATCCTTGAGCCTTTAAATCCTGGGGTAGCATCCATGCGGGTAACATATACGTAAAACCCAACATCCCAATTTCTAATTAAATTGTTAGCCAAGCATCTGGAACGTGTATTTCTGACAATTCCTCAGTCTTCTTGTTCTGTAGTGCCTGTTTCCCAAGCTGAAAGAGCTGCAGTTTGTGTTTCACTGGCACCTTTAACAGATACATTAGATGGAGTATGGTCCCCAGCACGACTGTGTGATGCTTAGGACTCACAGAACAGTGAACAGACAAAGAAATGGAAAAAACAAATCCCCAAGTAGGGAAGAAGGGTTATTTCTGGGTGCCAGTTTGGGGTCACAGGTCGCTCAGGGGGCCTGCACAGGGTCCTTTCTTGTGCCCAGCTCTTTACTAAGCCAAGCCTCTTACTAGCAAAGAGAGAACTGCCAGCTCTAGCCTTTAGATAAGTAACTTCAAGGTGTTAGTTTTAGGGAGTCATTTTTGTTCTTTCCTCATCGATTTTGTACTGGCTTCTGGTGCTGGGGTCTGCAGTAAGAGCAGGAGCCAGCCAGCACAGCCAGCCTGCTGCTCTCATCATAGCTGAGCATCCCCCCAGACCTGGCTGGTATGGCACAAAGCTGTTCAGGGCAGGAGTGACCTGGGTAACCATGGCAGACGCGGATGCAGAGAGAATGTCCTGGGTTTTGCCTATCCCCAGCAAAACAGCACTGACATCTGAGCTGCTTCAACCACTGAGGAAAGAGCCCACAGTGTTGTCTGCACAAACACATCCTGCTCATGAAAGGGAGAGGAATTAGGTTGGGACATGTTTTGTCTCTTTTTCCTGCTCCTGATACTGCCCTGGGCTGGATGCAGCCTCCTGAGGCCAGAGCCTGTTATCTCTGCCCTGAATCCAGCAGCAGGAGAAAGCCAAGGGGGATTGCCTCCACCCCTTGCTATTGGGAAAAAGATGGCTGTCTTGGTACTATGGCCTAGGACCAGGAAGAGGGCGGGAGGGATCTTGAGCCACAGGATGAGGCACCACACTTTGGACCAAACACGTCCTACCACTTGTGCCTGACACCAGCCACAGGACTGGAACCTCCAGTGCCACTGTCCACCAGGCCCACAACAGCACCCCAAGGCAAGGGCTTGCCACGAGAGCAGGAGCAGAGATGGGATGAGACACAGACTCAAGCCCTTAATATTTTGGTACAGATTCCTGCACTAGAAGCTGCTTGCTACCTTTCTGTGCTTTACATCTCTCTAGGCTGGAGCTGCAGTAGCACACATTCACCCCGCACACAGCTTTTCGCTAACAAACATTGCAGACAGCAATCCCTGGGGCTCAGTTCCCCTCCACATGCCAGGGACAGCACACCCTCACCCAAGGGCTGCCCTATCTCCTGTGTGGGCTGTGGGGACAACATGCTCTTCCTGGCCAGCCTTACAGGGTGAATCCCCACTCTCACCTGCTCTAGTGGTACAAGGATTGCACACACATCAACAACTGTCTGCTATCTTTGGGAGGTCACCTTTGGTGGCCTTTGGCTTTTCTCTGCTGGCCTGGAGTGCCTGGAGGCACTGCAATACACACAGATGGAGAAGGGTCCCCAGCTCTGTAGCTTCCCAGTGCTCCCTCTCTGAGGGGGACATGGAAGGGGTGCTCAAGTGGTGTAAATTCCCTTTTACCTGAAAGGGGATCAAGTCAGAGTTGGTATTTATTAGAAGACCTTTAAGAAGGTCCACTAGAAGACCATTAAGCACTTGCTATTAACAGACTCAAGCTGGTACCAACTGCAGATAACCAGCCCCACAGTGACTCACAAGGGTCACTCACACCCATTTGGGCAGCAATAGCTGGAAGCCAACCCCAGAATGGAGTGTTGCACTGACACACCAGAGCCCACCAGCTCACGATGTCTCTCAGAGGGGCTCTTCTCTCATCAGATGCTTGTATAAATCCTGCTGATTTATACACTGCTGTGTGCAGTGGACCCAGCCCGTTACATGAGCCCCAGCTGGTGCTCGCCTGTGCCAGGAGCCTTGTAGCGTCCTACGCTCACCAGCTCCTGTTGGATTCAAAACTACTGCCAGCCTCCAGTCTCTCATCAGTTCTTGGGGGACTTTCAGAGGCTGCCTCTCAGCGTGTACTTCTCTCTGGCCTGCTGTTCTGTGGTAGCTATTTCTCCATCCACACCTACAGCATCTGGTCACACAAACTTACATGGCAGGGCCCTTTGGGACACAAGAGCCAGCCCATGTGGGCCCGAAGGCATGGTACCCTGCGACGGGCAGCACATACTGACCAACTGCCACCCAGGTCACAGGGGAACATCTTCTCCCTCTTGGGCTGGCAAGGGAGAAATGGTCATGCATTCGTAAAGTATCCTTGCTGCTATCAAGGACAAACCAAGCCCTGTGTCACTACTCACAAGCAGGACAAGACACCAGTGTCCTCGGGGCACACATTTGCACTGAGGTGCCAGCCAATCCCCCATGGCACGGCTGCAGGCAAACCAACAGAGATCTCCTCAGCCCAGTCCCCAGACGTTCCGGGAAAGAGACCCTGGGGGAACAGGGGCTGCAGAGGGGCACGTCATGGCAGCCCGGGGTCACAGCTGGGCCATGCCAGCCTTAACAGCGTTTCCTTCAAACCCCGGCTCCGGACTCTCTCACCCAGCTGCCTTCACTCTGGTACCTTGGCATTTTCCTTCACATTTCCCCTCTTCTGACAGCAGCCCCTGCCCACAAGCAGATCACAGCATCTTTGGGAGACTGCAGGTAGAGGCAAACAGACCGACAAGTGATTCCTTCAGCCACAGCTCCGTACAACTTGCTGTCACCTCAGCTAACTTCTGAGCTATGCTGAAAAGCCATGGCACGACACTCAGACACATGAAGCACAAGGGCAGAGGAAGACTGAAGTTTCTATCATCAGGGACCCCACTTACCTCCCTCTTCAGTTCAGGCAGTGGGAGCAAAAGAAAAGACAGTGACTTAAAGGCTAGGCCCAGCCTGCTCCTGTCCCTCTGTCACTTACCGTGCAGCAGATGTGATGTTCCTGCAGTGATCTCCACCTGTCAGAACCATGCCTGCGGGGCTGGCAGGGGAAGGCTGTTCCCACACCGTGCTGCAGTTTGTTCTCCACCAGTGGGCCAGAAACCAAAGGCAGCAGCATCCTGCCATCACCTCTTTGTTGTACCCCTCACAGGCCCTCCTGCTCATCTTCTGCTACTCCCTCCCCAGACCTGAACAAACACTCAGTGTCAGGATGTGTCCATCCTGCTAGGCTGACTGGGACCCCAAGCCCAAGGCAGAGCTTTGCCTGTGTGGGCAAATAGGGCAGGCAGGGAAAGCAGAGGGCAACGATATGTGGGGCCACTCCAACATTGCAGCCAGCCCCAGCACCACGGCAGCATCTTCTGGGACAGAGACAAGGGGGCTCCTGAACACCGAACTCCGACAAATGCTCTGCCAAGGCCTGGCAAGCCACTGGGACTTCTCCCTGCTGGCTCGCCAGGCCAAGGAGGGGAATGCCCCGTGCACTGCCCATGGTGGATGCTGGGCTGAGCCGCAGACCTTTGCAACAGAAACTGCCATGCAAAGCGATCCCTCTGAGAACATGGACACACGCGTGTGCACCCACCCTGTGCTGAAGGCCCCCATGCCCCAGCCATCCCAGGGAGGTGATTGCGCACACACACCCCCAGCAGCTCCCACCCGCTAGGGGCAGAGCAGGGCCACGGGCGCAGCAGCAGCAGGAGCAGCAGCAGCAGCAGCAGCGCCCAGCCCTGCTCCTGGCCGGCCGAGGCCCTTCTCTCCCACGCACACGGGCCAGCAGCTCCTCTCAGGGTCTCCTTCCCCAGCACCAGCCACCACTCCCCGGGCACTGAGGCCGCGCCAGCAGCAGCCAGAGCTCCCCACCCCAGGGGCCGAGAGGGCCCCTGGGCCCCGGCAGGCGCTCTAAGGAGTCCAGACCTGGCTAGGGGCGGCCGTGAGGCCCGGCTACCCACCGGGGTCAACCCCAGAGCTCCCGCTGCCCTACGGGGTTCGGTACCGCCCTCGGACTCCGCCCCCACCCCCAGGGCAGGGCCGGCCTTCAGGACGGATGCCACGCCCCTTCCATCATGGCGGCGCCCAGCCAGCACCCGCCCCGTCTCAAGATGGCGCTGGGCGGGGAGGGGCGTAATATGTCACGTGCCTCCCTGCGGCCCAATCAGCGGCGGGCAGCGCCTGCGCGGCGGGCGGTGCCTGCACTAAGATGGCGGACGATAAGGTGAGTGGGGCCGTGCAGCGGGCAGGACTGGGTTTGGCCTGGCGGGGGGGACCCGGGGCTGAGGGAGCGCTGGGCTGGTTCCTTGTCCCTGGGCGCTGCCGGGTATCAGCCTGCGTGTCTCCCCCAGGACCCGCTGCCCAAGCTGAAGGATCTGGCCTTCCTGAAGGACCAGCTGGAGAGCCTGCAGCGCAGAGTGGAGGACGAGGTGCACGCTGGTGTGGGGCAGGTAACGCGCATCCCCTGCCGGTGTGGTGACCTGTGTGCCTCGGGGCGGACCAGTCACCCGTCTTGAGGGGGCTTGGTTAAAAAAAAAAAAAAATCCCCGGGACATATCCCTGCACTGCATTCCCTGTGCCAGCCTGCCCAGCCCAGTGGCCTCACTCTTCGCTCTTCTCTGCAGGATGGCTCTCTACTGGCCTCACCCTTTCTCAAAGGCTTCCTGGCAGGCTACCTCGTAGCCAAACTTCGCTTGTCAGCCGTCCTGGGATTCGTGGCTGGGACCTGCACAGGGATATATGCTGCTCAGAACTATGCTGTCCCCAGCGTTGAAAAGACAGTCCGGGACTATTTCAGTTCACTGAAAAAAGGTCGGGACTAGCAAGGAGCACTTTGGCAGCAGTGACTGTAGGAACAGTACTCCTTAGCAGGTGCAGAAGATTCCTAGGGCTTTCATAGGCACATCACGTACACTGTTCTTTTCCAGTGGAAAAGGGCTTTACGCCACATCATTGTGAGACTTCAGTGGGTCTGGTTATGGGGTATTTATTAGAGCATTGTGACAGCAGCGATCACTCCGCTAACCCACAGTAGCTTGGAAGCATCGGCAGCCAACGGTTTGCCAGCTGCCTTTTTCCATCACCTCTCTCCCCGTGCCCCTGTGGATTGAAAGGCTGCCTGTGACATGTCATCACACTTGCCACCCATACGCCCTTCTGCCAAGCGCACACTTTGCTCTAGGAACGTGCTTTGTGTGGCTTCCTGGGGAGGTTTGTAGTTTTCTTCCTAATGAAAGACAAAACCATTCTCTTCCATTGCATCAGAAATGTAGCAGGTAACATCCTGTTTTAATCAGGCTCATTAAATACATGGTACTTAGTCTCTTCTTGAATGTTCTAGCATGCAAGTCTGTCTGGCCTGTCTGAATGGATAGCAGCTTGCCCTTGCTGGCTGCCACCTGAAAATGGTGATATTTGGTAATGCTGCTGGCTTGGCAAACCGGGTGCTCCGGAGGGGGCTGTGGGGACTGATGCTGGTCTTGTCTGTAGCCATATACGGCTCTCATGCTCCCCTCCTGACCCTGTGCAAGGTGGATGGGATGATCCCCTTCAGCTCTACATCCGTCGTGGTTCTTGTCGAGCTGACAAAGCTGGTGTTCTCCCTCCTGTTCTTACTGATGTGTAACCGGGAGCTGCTGAGAGTCACTGTGTCATGGCGCCACGTTGCCCCCTTTGCCCTCTCTGCCCTGCTCTATGCTGCCAACAACAACCTGGTGGTTCACATGCAGCTCTTCATGGATCCCAGCACCTACCAGGTCTTGAGTAACTTAAAGATCGTCAGCACCGCGCTCCTCTACAGCCTCTTCCTGCACCAAAGACTTGGCATGCGCAGATGGCTGGCTCTCTTCCTGCTTGTGGCTGCTGGGGTGAGTTACAGCTGTGGTGGCCTGCAGGACCCTGGAAGCCACTCCAAGATGCAGCTGCACATCACGCTGGTGGGCTTGTTGCTGATCTCGGTGTACTGCCTGATATCAGGCTTGTCTGCTGTCTACATGGAAGCCATCCTGAAAACCCAGGCACTACCTCTCAGCCTTCAGAACCTCTTCCTTTACTTCTTTGGGGTCCTGCTCAACTTGATTGGCTACTTCTGGAGCAGCGCAGAGAGTGGTTTCTTGGAGGGCTTTTCCTCCTGGGTGCTGCTGATTGTGGTCAGCCAGGCCTTGAACGGCTTGATCATGTCTGTGGTCATGAAGCACAGCAGTAACATCACCAGGCTCTTCGTGATCTCCTGCTCTATCCTGGTAAATGCACTCCTGTCTGTCACCCTCTTCAACCTGCAGCTCACCCTCCTCTTCTTCATTGCTGTCTCATGCACCGGCCTCGCTCTTCACTTCTACTATGGGGCCGTGTAGCTGCTTCCTTCCTGCCCTGTGTGCTCCAGGGCAGTCTTTAGTCATTTCTCAGGGGTGTTTAGTACTTGTGCTGGGGCTGGCGTTAGAAACACAGTGGTGCTCTGGCCATTGGCCTCCCCGCCCTGCTGTTTGTGGGGAGTCATTACTGGTGGGTGCATGCAAGACTGGCAGGGATCCCTCGGAGGAAGAGTGCTGAGGAGGAGACTGCCCTGTCCCTGTTTCCAGGGGGGAAGCTGGGCCCTGCTCCAGGCTGGCTGGGCTCTGTGCCGCGGGGTTCCTGCGCAATCAGGTGGGCCCAGCCTCGAGGGTGGGTCCTGAGCACCTTGTTTGTGTGGGGTATCACGTTCTCAAGCTGCTTCCCCCATCTTCCCTGCAGCAAAGAGTGCACCCGTTTCTTGTGCCTGTAAATGCTCCTGCAGTGGTTAGCTCTGCTGTGCTGTGGGCTCTGCACGCAGGCAGCCCTGCTGCATGATCGCTGCCAGGCCAGCATTGGTTTGATGCTGTTTTGACTCCTGTGGATGGTGCTTCCCTGTGGCAGGGGGGCCAGGTCCATCTGATGTGCCCAGCTGATCCTTAGCCCTTGGCTTCAGGGGAGCCTCAGCGCTGTAGGAGGTGACCCCCCCTGGCCTGTGCCCTCTCTGAGCCCCTAGTGAGGTGAGGAAGAGGGTTTCTCCCTCCAGGTCTGTAGAGGTACCAGCCATCTGCATGGGGCTGGGTGCTGTTGCCTGGAGAGCCTCAGGCCATAGCCAGAGCTGTTTCTCCCACCTCTCTCTGGTTTTTGAGCCCGCCCCTTGCCCCACCCCCTGGCTGAAGGGCTGCTATCCTTAGGCCCCATTTCCCCTTCTCAGGCATGGTGTTGCTGCTTTGTGCAGAGCAGATAGCGACTAGGCATATGTGGGAACTCTTTCACCTGCTCCCCAGAAGGGAGACAGCACCCAACTTTGTACCAGTGCTGTGGCTAGTGGGTTCCTGGCAGGCAGAAGTCACCGCTGGCTCTGGATGGGGTTATTAAAGTTGCGGTTCAACAGCACATGTGTCTGTCCTCCCTGCAGGAAGGCATCTGTTTCACTTGGCAGACGTTTGGGAGCCAGGGGCATGTCTGAGCCTGACGACGCACGTCAGCAAAGGTGTACCCGCTTTATTCCACATGGCAGCAGCCCAGGGCCACCAGCCCTCCGACTGTACCCGCTCTGCTCCTGTTGCAGGGCTGTGCCCAAGCCCGTGCTCCTGCAGGCACATGCCCAGCAGCAGAGCAGAGTTTTCCCTGTGGAGGCAGAGGGGTGAAGCACTCTCCTCCTGCCAGCAAGCACCCTCCCTGGGGCCAGGTTTCTGCAGGGAGCAGCTCTCAGCAGCCAGAGCAGATAGGACAGGAGGCCTTGCCCTGTGTAACTGTTTTAGCTGAGGCTGGCCGGTCCCCTGGCATCAGGGCTGGTGGCTCACTCCAGGGAGGAGGGGTTGAGGTGGCAGGGGCCTGCAGGCACCCCATCCTGCCTGCCTGCCAGGGCAGCAGTGCCCACCACCCTGGGATGCTGGCTCAGGGTGTCTGTGTGGCAGTATCAGCTGAGCCCAGCTGTCTGGCTTCCTGCAGCTGCTGGTTGTGCGTGGCGAGCTCCGTGGCATCCTGGAGCATCTCCTGCAGCAGCACACAGTGCTGGCAGTCTAGCACCTCCCTCTGCTCCTCTGCCAGGCTGCTGGTCCCGAGCATCTGCAGGGACAACTGGGGCTGCCTGGCATGGCCCTGGCAGCCTGGAGGTGCTAGACCGCCACCTGCAGCAGGTGCTGCCTGCAGGCCTGCTTCTCCTGCCGGTGGCTCTGCAGCAAGGCCTCCAGGTCCCACTTGGGCACCTCCGCTCCCTCCATGCTGCCTCCAGGCTCAGCCCCAGTGTGGCCACCTCCTGTTGCCAGCGAGCTGTGTCCCACTGCAGGGGACAGGGATGAGGACAGGGCAGCTCTGGGGTGTCTCTGCTCCCTGGGGCTGCCCTGCCCTGGGAGAGCAGAGCCAGGGAAGGAGGAGAGCCTGGAGCCTGCAGTGGTGGGCTCTCTTCCCACGCCAACCTCCCTGGTCACCTCCTGGCCTGGCATTGCCCTGTCCCCAAGCTCTCGCTGGAGGAGCAAGCAGTGCTGAGCCTGCAGCCACTGCCTCTGTGCCTTGGCCAGGGCATACTGGACCTCCAGGGATGAGTATGGCTGATGCTGGCTCCCTGCCTGGCAGAGAGCAGAGCCAGATCCAACAGCCTGGGGACCCAGTGCTGCTGGTGCAGAGGACTGCAAGCCCTAGGTGCTGCTGCTGCCCAGGAGCAGCAGCTGGGGACCCAGTGGGCTCTTCCAGCCCCTGAGCAAAGTCATTTCCCACCATGTAAAGTGATGCTCCGTGCCCACATATCAGCCACCCAGGCATGGGACGCGTGCCTGTCCCCATACTCCGGACCTGCTGGCTCCAGGCTGGCAGCGGTTGGGGGTGTTTGGGTTCCAGGCTGCTGGCCTGGCACCCTATTCCCTGTGGAGACCTGGTCCTGTGGGAGCAGGAGGAGACACTATGGGGACACAGCCAGGATTCAGGGCTTCTCCTGCACCTGAATGAGAGGGCCGTGGCCTGACCTGTGCCCGCCTTGGCACTGGGCTGGCACATCTGACTTGTCCTGAGCACCTCAGCTGCTGCCTGCTTCTTCTTCCACCTTTGGCTCTTCAGCACCTGGAAAAAAGGGGCTGGGGGTCCTTGCTGGGGTGCTGGAGACCTCCAGGCATGGCACAGCTCCAGGGACACATCCCACCCCCACTGTCTCGCCCCCAGCCCCTGCCTTCAGTGCCGGACAAGGATCTTGACACCAAGATGGAGCCCAGACCTCATCCAACCAGGGCTGGGGGGAGATCTGGAGAGAGCCTGGTCCCACCTAGTGGCCAGGGGCATTACCGGCATTACCCCACCTGCAGCTCCCGCAGGGCTCTCCACAGCTGGGTCACAGCCATCTTCTGCTTGGGGAGGCCAGCTCCAGGTGGCAGCTCTGTCTGCAGCCCTTGGATCTCCCTTTGACACGCTGCGACCTCTCGTGCTGTGTCCCAGAGGGTGGCTGAGATAGTCTTGGCCAGCCCCTTCACCCACTCAGCCAGCCCCGGGGCCGCCAGGATCTCTTCTCCAGAGGTGTCTGGTAGAGCAGCAAGCCCTGCGGCAGGGGCCACAGGGGTCCACCAGCACAGGGACATCCTGGTGCCTGTGGCACAGGGTTAGGGCTGACGGGGATGAGCAGAGCCAGTGTCCGGCTTCTGATGACTGCAGGTGTCCCTGGGCAGTGGCCAAGGACTTAGTGCCAGGCGTGGGGCAGGGTAGAGGGGAAACCTCAGGGAAAGGGCACCCCAAAGCAGCGTCTGAGCCCCAGGGTCTACCTGGCAGTATCACACACAGCAGCAGGAACGCCAGGCTGTTCCCCTTCAGCAGCCGCTCAATGATCCAGGGTGGGCACCTGCTGTCAGGTGGGGGGTGGCCGGCGTCCGGTGCCCTGCGTGTGGGGCAAGAGACACCATGGGAGAGGGTTGGCACTGGGACCCACGCGCCCGGGCAGACTGAGCCCCAACCCAAAAGAGCCTAAGGATGGGCTAGCCACACTGCAAGCGAGCCCAGATCCCTGAAGGGTGGTAGCAACCCCTTGGCTCCCAGCAAAGGCTCCCATTAGGGTGCCTGGGTCTCTCCTGCTTCAGGTCTGGGTACTGA
>VYZW01066834.1:6613-18843 GCA_013401315.1 Balaeniceps rex
GTGGGGGGCGGGTCGCAGAGAGCCCTGGCAGCGGGCGGGCGGGCGGGCGGCGGGGTGTAGCGGGGTACACCGGCGCTGGTTTACCAGCCACGTAAACTGCAAGAAAATCAAGCCAGGAAAGAGAAATGCTTAGTAAACGTGGGTCTTCGCACGGTTTGGGAAGTGCAAAATAGCGGAGAGATCACGCTTAAAGCCTCGCGCTTATGTATTTGGGATTGAGATTTCACAAGGTTACTCGCATGCACCGCTTTCGCTTTTGGGGTAATTCAGTTATTGGAAGGTAAGAGCCTTTTGCTGGGAACGGTCAACTGTACAGAAGTTGTAATGTGGTATAAACCAGCTACTTTGCAGAAGAGGAGTTTAAAACTTTGAAAGTAGTGAGTTTTACTTGGTTTCCTCTTTGGTAAGACTATGTGGTATAGGGATGCTGCTAACGTTAATGCCCATCTACTGACAACGCAACTTCAGCCAGAATGACAGGCAGCGATAAAAAATAAGTAACATTCCCTTTTATTTATTATACTGAAAAAATAAGTAACATTCCCTTTTATTTATTATACTGTGCAATTATTTGTCCTTAAAGTATGAGTCAAGGTTTGTTGTCCAAGACGATACTGTAATTTTTATGCCCTCTGTAGGGTACAAGCTGCGATGTTTGGCAGCACAAAGTGCCTCACTGAAGTGGATGCAATGTTTGCGCTGCAGAACTGCTGTATCACTTGAATTGGCATAAGGTGAAGAAAACGCTTCCCTCCTCTCGCTTCCACCCCCGCCTACCTGAGATAACAGATGGGAAATGGTGTGCCACTGCTGCTGCCATGCTCATTGCTTGCTTCCCTCTCTACGGCAGCGGACCACCACTGGAGAAAGGGGACAAGTCGGGATCAGCCAGTGGTCCGATTCAACACAACCTAACGCTATTTTGGCTCTTCATTAAAAAAATAACATCAGAGGAGTTGTAATTATGGCTATCAAGCAAGAATATGCAGAAGTTGAAGTCCATGACTGAAGAACTTAAGTGAAGGTCAGTGAACAGTTCTATGATTTTCATAAATGGCTGCAATACTACAAGCCATTACTCATCAGAAATTTGGCAGAGTAATGGTGCCTAATATCATTAGGTAATCCTAATGAATTCTCATGTAATCAAATCTAATCTCTGGATGAGTTCAGTAGGCTGAGGACAGTGAATGGCTAGAACATCTGGTGCACTTAGGCAGCAACATAAGAACTGTCACTAGAGCCAGTGGCAAAGAGCTTTGCCCACTGAGCACCTTTAGCGGTTATGCTAGCAGTATGCCTTGAAATATCTTCATTACTGAGTGCTAAATAAGAGCAGCAGCAGTATATTAGAAACTGCATGTCATGTAAGCCACAGTTTTGGGGGATTTCCCACAGACAGAGGATGAACGGGTCCCCCAGCCACACCCAACCTGACAGGATGAAGTTCTGTGGATGCATAGGAGACAGCAGAGGAGACCTGGGGACGTTCTGCTCTACCCCGGTCCGCAAATCCTCAGTTCATTGTCCAAAGAGTTGCATACGTCTCTCCATGCTTCTCCTACAGTAGTTATGTTATTTATCTCCTGCTCCTTCTGCAGCCTACCAGTCCTCTGATCTTGCAGCCTCTCTGGAAGGGAGAATATCAAAGGCTGCATTTTCTCTCATGGACTACATTTGCTTCTTGGTCAGTTCTTCAAAGGCTGTGGAGTTTGTGCTACTGAAGGCCCTTCAGCCAAAGATACTGATCAAGTGCTGCAAAGAACTTGCTAGATTTGAAGGGGTACTGGCAAAGACAAGATAATAATGAAAATTTCCAACAGTGGAAAATGTTTCCATTTCTCTTCAGGAACTTGCTTTGGGATGTTGCTGCAGGCATGGTGAGTTCATAAGGTTCCTATAACCTTATAGCTTGAGGAAGAGATGAAATGGTAGGGCAGTCTGGGAATGAAAAATTTGACATTCAGAAGTACCACAGAGTTATTCTCTTAAAGCAGCTGTTTTGTTGATAGTGTGAAGTACAGCAGCTAGCCCCTGAGATGGGGAATAGAGTCCTATCCGCTCAGTAGCAAACAAGGGTTTGGGCTTAGATCACACGCACATACGCAAAGAGGGTCTAAGGAACAAGAACTGTTCAAGAATTCAGAGAGGAAATAGTGAAAAAAACACTAGTTGGTAGATACCACTTTTTAGAGTGCTATAATATAAATGTTTAGCCCAATCACATATGTAATTTCAGTCACAGGAGAACACCTTGCAAGAGATTTTTTTTTTTTTTTTTGGCTACTCTTGTCTTTTTCTCCTTTTTGAACCTTATTCTGCTCCATCACTACCTTATTTGTAGCAATTATGTGAATTCAACATTGATGAAAGATGTGAAGATGAAGCTTGAAGTCTTTTATTTGCCAAGAATAAGAACAATATTGTCTTGTTTTTTGCAAGAATTGCTGAATTTGCAATTAACTGTTGACTTCTTTGGACTATTTTGGACAGAAAGCACTCCACCCTGCTGGGTGGGTTTGCACTTTTTTTTGTCTCTGCTGTTGGTGCAGGTGCACAATCAGCAGCCCTGGAAGAAAAATTAGAACAGAAGATATTCCAGGCAGCCACCAGGACTCTAAGGATCAAACTGTCTAATCTTGCTCATGGCTGGTCTTCATGATGAGGTAGATGATCACAAAAGCTTCCCATCATCAGAGCTGTCCATGCCAGCACTGCAGCGCTAGGAGATGAAAAGCACGACTAACAATAGGGACAAATGCTAGGCAACATCTCAGCTTTTCAGCTAAGTGCTGAAAAGCCTCTCATTTCTATAAAATTTTACTAACAGTGAAATCAGTGCCTTAATCCTAAAGCATGGTGCACTCAGTGTGAGGAAAGAGAATAATTAAACCCTGTGTGGAAGAGATTAGCTGCCTGTGAACAAATGACTTAGGAGCACAAACATGATCAATAAATGACACCAGCAAAAGTTCTCAGAAGTGCTCAGGATTACAAACTGGAAGTTGGATGTTGCTCCAAAGCAAACTGTAATTGTAATTATTTCATCTAGTCTCCTGAGAGAATAAGGAACTTCCTGATGGAGGTACACAAATGATGCAGAACAGAATTCTAGGAAAACGAGCAATGAAAATGAGCGGGCAAGATACATTAGAGAGCTGTCCCAGCTCATTGGAAATTAGCCGATTTTCTTGAATTCCATCATCACACAGCCAGAATCCCATGGCTTTAATAAGGGGAAGTTATCCTGGCAGACTGTTTTCAGTTCTGGAAGACTGTAGAATTTGGATACCTAGATTTTGCTGTCATTTCAGTAAATTGCTCTGGAAATTTGGAAGGAGAAAATACGTTATATTTACTTTGCATTTTCATAGAGGTTCATTAATGCGCAGGGCTAAGATCACTGTTTCAACATAAAAGGAATGTTTACATTTTCTGACCCCGAAGCAGCAAGGGTTGATTTCATAATTAAATTTGTATTCATTTGTTTTCCTGCACTCTGTTGCTTTTCTAAGTACGTCACAGGGCAAAAGGGACTATCGATGGATAATTGAAATGCATGCTTGTGAAGACTGCCAGCACTGTCATTTTACACACAGTAAAATTTCATACAGCAAATACAGTTGAGTACTGTTCCTTTCCAGTACTAATACAAAACAACAACAACAAAAAATCCCTCTTTCACTATGGCCATGCTTCTTTTTGCTGCACAGTCCTAATCTGTATAGGGAAAAATTAAATATTTTGAATTAATATCCCACAGAATGATTAAGGATTTCTTTCAGCATAGTGGAGGATCCAGAAGAAGATCCATTCTGCTGACAGTCCTGAACAGAACCTCCCACACAAAGTAAAGATTTACATGACTGTCGCGGTTGAACCTGGCAGGCAGCTAAACACCACACAGCCGTTCGCTCACTCCCACCCAGTGGGATGGGAGAGAGAATCGGAATAAAGGTAAAACTCGTGGACTGAGATAAAGACAATTTAATAGGACAGAAAAAGAAGGGAAAATAACAACGATAAAAGAATATACAAAACAAGTGATGCACAATGCAACTGCTCACCACCTGCTGACTGATGCCCAGCCAGTTCCTGAGCAGTGGCTGTGCCCCCCTCCAGCCAACTTCCCCCAGTTTTTTGTTTAGCATGACATCATATGGTATGGAATATTCCTTTGGCCATTTGAGGTCAGCTGTCCTGGTTGCGTCCCCTCCCAGCTTCTTGTGCACCCCAGCCTGCTCGCTGGCAGGGCATGAGAAGCTTAAAAGACCTTGACTTAGTGTCAGCACTGCTCAGCAACAGCCAAAACATCAGTGTGTTATCAACATTCTTCTCATCCTAAATCCAAAACACAGCACTACACCAGCGACTAGGAAGAAAATTAACTCTATCCCAGCCGAAACTAGGACAATGACAGAGCACCAAAAATCTTCAACAACTACAGCGAACCACAGGAAAAATGAAAGAAAACAAGGGCATTACCAGTTCCCTGATGTAGAAGGTTCTGGGTTGAGACAGCTGATCACCATCTGCCTTAGGCTACGTACCTTGGCTGTGCAGTGCATACACGGGAATACAAAAGCAGTGCATCCTTTCTGCCTGTGAATGAGATAGCAGGACTTTGGATTTATGTCGCACAAGAAAGCAGGCAGCTGCACCTGCTGCTCCCCCAGCTCCTTAGCAGGGGGACAGTGAGTGGGAAGAGCCTTTGCTCTGATCACAAAGTCCCAGCCAGCTCAGCTGGCACAGAGTGGGGTAGTAATTTGCTTCTTGCTACTAACAGCAAATTGCTACCTCTCCCAAGAGCAAAGTAGGAGGCCATTGTGTCTCTATAAAGTATGTTTCCATTCCTGACCTGCTTGGCTTGTACACCAGTATGTTGCCATTCACCTGGCTTGTGACAAACTGCTTCTCAGTCACCTGAACTGAAAACTCCTATAAAAAACCCCAAAACTGCAGTAACAGGATTTGATGTTCACTTGGAAAGAAAAGCAGCTTTCTCCTTTTCCACCTCTAGTGATGTTTTTGCCATAAAGACTGGTTGTGTCATACTTGGTAAAATCCATTTTTAAGCGTGAAAAATTGAAATCCCAGGATAGATGCACAAACAGAAGTGCCCAAGGAATTTACCATTTCTTTATTTTTTCCTAAGTCCTTATTCTGAAATGATGCTGAGTTGCATCATCTCCAATTAATAGAGGAGATGAGGGTTCTCTGAGGAGGAAGGCATGTACACGCTCTTACATTACATGCTGCTATTGAACACAGTCAAAGGTGTAAGCACTTACTTTTTGGGCCTTAGACCTGTACCTTGTACGAGTCTCTGACATTAATGCTATCTACATCCTGTTGGCTGTCCTTCAGCTGCAGTTTCATTGCAGCAATTTGCTGCAAAAGAGAAAGAAAGAAAGGCTTAAAACACACACGACTACCGATGGCCTTGGCCAGAGACCAAGGCCTCGAGAACACAATCCTTGGTGCAAGGTACTAGCAATGATTTCCAAGAGTTTACAAAAGGGCCGGTCCTCACTTCTGCTGAGTGATACCTACACAATTTGAACTTCCCCTTACTCTGAATATAGCAAAGTAACATAATCAACTACAATGACCCCTAGTTGCAGTTTTTGACATCTCAGAGTGGGAATACTTAAAGGCAGCATCTGTATTTCCCTATTTTTTCCCCACGGAGGTGAAATGAGCAGAAAACGACCATGTTGTGATGAGGGATTATATTGATGGATAGTTGAGAAATTATTTTCGGGAACACAGACCTATCTGCATTCATTTCATGTACATATTTTTCTCAAGAGTGTTAATTGTAACAAGTACCGGACACACATCCGGAATAAACCTGAATGCCATATACATTAAATACTGTCCGTTAGGCACCAGAGCACTGGGTACAGCATCTCTGCAAAAGCACACGGGTCTGTGTGCTTTATTTAGACCATGTTTGCTTCAGCACCTGGTTATTTTTAGACAATGAAAAGACAACTCGGAAATGCCCGCGACAAGGGGCTCCGGGCAGCACGGCCGCCCTCCCTGACGGGATGCGTCCCCCCCGCTCCCCTCACAAGGCCTCACGTACCTGTGGCAGACAAAACACAAACTCTACAAGTATCTGTGCGCTTCGCGGCGTGTGAGACCGGCCCGGCCCAGCGGGCGCTCGGGCGGAGCCACACGCTGCTCTCCGCGGACTCCCGCGGGGCCGACCCGGGCGGCAGCGCCCCGGCTCCCCCTGAGGTGCGCGAACAGCCCCCCCAGGGCGGGAGCGGCGGGGCGCGGCACTGCTCCTTTAAGCGCGGCTCGTCACCTGACCGCGCGCGGCACGTGGTGCCTCCGCCAACATGGCCGCGCCCGCAGCAGCTCGCGCCTGGGCGCTCCGCTGTCTTTTCCTGCTGCTGGGGCTGGCGGCGGCCGCCGGAGGAGCTGGGGCGGCAACACCAGGCGGGGACTGCGGGTGCAGTGCTAGCCGGGCCGGTGGCGGGCCGGAGGTAGCGGCGCGGCGGTACTCGGCGGCGGCGGNGCCCTGAGGCGGCGGGCGGGCGGGCGGGATCGTGGGGCGTCCCCGGCGGCGCTAGGCGAAGTGGGGCCTCCTGCGGTGCTCGGGGGGTTAAAGGGAGAACCAGGCAGAGGGCTTCGGTGTGGAAACTCAAATTAAAGCTGCTTCACGGCCCTCTCGGGCCTAATTCGTGGGAGCCTCTGCTCGGGCACGGGTGCCTCGGCTGGTCTCGCCTCGCTTTTCCTCTGCTCACAGAGCCCGAGCGTCTGTCTGCTGGGCCGTTTGGGTGCTCCTGAAGAGGGCAAGAGGCCTGGGCAGCGGCACCCGTGTCCTGGTGGCCTTCCCTGCGTCCCCACCCGTGTCTGCCCCAATCGCTCCTCCCTGTGCAAAGCTTGAGACGTGACAAACCAATTCTAGGGTTTTTTTTTTCGGCTGCTTGTTTTGGCAGGCCTCCCTATACCTTTAACTGGCTAACACTGGGCATACATGTCCCAGAGTACTTGCTGAAGTGGGGTTATCTGTTGCTGTGTGGCCCAGGAAGGTCATAGCTGTTAGCATAGGCCCTTACTTGGTGAATATCAGTACTGCTGTGGCTCTGGTTTCCCCGCCCCCCCATCCTTTTTGGTCTGCGTTGGTATCGATGGAATTGAAACGCTGACGAGTGATGTGTCAGCTCTTTTGTGTGTATTTCAGCAAAGCCATCATTTACATATCCACATCTAGATATCCTTTCAGGTTCTCTTCAAGTGAAAGTCTCTTTAATTGCTTATTCCATTCTATTGCTGCTGCTGCTGCTCTTCTGAAAGACGCCGCCCAGAGCTGAATGTGCCTTCTTGATGAAGGCAGCTTTTAAAGTGGGTTGATGTGCCAAGGTGGTGCTTACTGCAAAGGGATACGGAGACTTTTTGGAGACCAAATGCCTGGCTGGATGAGATACCTCCAGTTATTAGAAATGGGATTGCTGTTTCATTTCATGGAAGGTGCTAGTAAACTTTGGCAAATGCAATTACATCACAGCAGACTTGGATCTTGTTCTTGTGCGAGATGGCTTGCAGATAGTAAAAATGTGAGGGGCTGCTTCTCTAATTGCCTCTTGGTGGTGTAGCGCTGGGAAGCTGTGTCAGCTTGGAAAAAGCCTGTGTCACACGGGCAGTGTGGAGACTTACCAAGAAAAGGGAAGGAGGCACAGTGGTAATTATGACTTTACTATTGCAGGCTGCACTTTAGAAATTTGAGAATGTTTAAAGAGTATGAATTAAATAATCTGTATTGCACTTGGGCTCTATGTCACTAATATACGTTTCATGTAATAAATTTTGGCGTTTCGCTGTGGGTCTCACTGTAGGGTGAAAAAATCCTTTGACTCTTACTTTATGCAAGGAAGCTGGCAACTTCAACAGCAGGTAATGAAAACTAATTGCTGCTGGATTTTAAGCTATGGTCACAATGTAACTTGATTATGCTTTGTTAGAAAACATTTTTACCAGAAGGGAAGTGAGGGAAAAATTGGCTTCTACCTCAACCACAACTGAGACAAATTATTTCCGCTACGTCTTTAGAAATGGGGAGCTAGTACTTTAGTGGGTCTGCTCTACATTACCATAATACTTTCAACATAAGTGTAATCATGGGCAAATGTGGTCCCTGTTGTTGAAGCTGAGCTTTGAGGACAATGAACTGCATGCGCTAGCTAAGTAATATTGCGAAGATACAGGCAAGTGTTGTTGCACACTCTACCTAATACAGTAAATGATGTACCTGTTGGCCTCTGCTGTTGGATTTCTGCCTCCATAGTTCAACTTCGATATTTATTCGACATTAGTTCCTCAGTGTTCGCTATCAGTGTTTTAAAACTGGATGTTAAAGCTGCTTAGTTAACTATACAGATGTGGTTTCTGGATGTGACGTCTATGCAGAAAATCTGTTCTTCACTAAGTGGTGTGTTCCAGCATTCTCAGCTGAAGAGCGCTGTCAGACATCTGAGCCTTCCAGCCTATGATGTGGTGTTATCATAAAGCTGGCCGTCAAAGGAAGGTCCTATTTCCAAACAGGAGGTGGAGCTGTGAAGTGAGCCTTGGTGGGGGAGGACAATCCTGTGGGATCAATATTTGCTATCAGTGTTGGACACAACGTTGGTGGACATGCCAGAAGTCTCGGTTGTAACTGTATGAGAGGGCTGCAAAAGCAGCAGGTTCGTAAGGAAGCCTTTGGACATTCCTAGCTGAACGTACACTGGCAATCTATCGAGATTTTTTGGGTTTTGGAAATGAGTGCTAGGCTGTCAAGCAAGAGTTAATTTTTCACATGCTTTTAGACAGCGGCTCACTAGTGAGCTCTGAGTCTTGCTCTGCAGACTGCTTCAAGGAGTTGTTTTAACTACAGTGGGTTGGAAAGAGATTGGAAGGAAGGAAGTGGTGCAACTTTGTACCACGTTGTCATTTCCTAAGTCCTAAAAAATGTAAGCAAATTTATCCTGAAGCCCTTTTATGGATTCAGTTAAAGGCAATCTGTAAGTGCTCAGATTCTCTTTAGTGGAGAAAAAGTTAGGAAGATGCGGCTAGCTTCAAATGTGGTTAGTTCAAAGGCAAAAGTATTTGTAGCACTTCTTACAGGCCTTCTGCAAGTTGTGTGAATTTTAAGTGTTGCTGGGAGAGACCCAAGCGGAAGGAGAGCTCTGTAGTAGCGAAGAAACAATGAAACTGGGTATGTAAGGTTATGTCAAATACTCCAAATTCCCTTAAGAATAGGGAGAGGTGCTGGATAGCTGATGTGAACTTGTTTACTGATCATTTGGTATGCTGGTGGTGTTGTAACTACATAATTAACAGTAAACTCCAGAAGCTGGAAGGTAACTAATGATTCTTTTTGTCTTCCTGGTTCGTGAGTCAGTGTGGGCATCCAGATAAACGGTTTTGGTGAAAGCATCCGACTTCATGAATAGAATCTTGTAAAGAAAGACCCTCCCCCCCCCATCTAGGCTATGCTGCAAAATGGCTGATGTACAAAGTCCAAAGTTCATGTTTGGTTCTGTGAACCTGCCTCTTAGTCTAAATAATGTTACATCAGTTCCCTTTTTTTACAACCCTGTCTCTGCAGTTTGGATACTTTTAATATACATGTTGCATACTGTGTTCTTCCACTATATGTATACGGAATTCTGTTTGAACTCTCATACATCTAAAACCCAGGCTTCTTTTTCTGTCAGAACTTAAACTGCACTTCTGGAGTAGTGTTAGAAGTATGCAACTCTGGAAACGTCTCTCTCAGTGAATATTTCTGTTGTTAGACTTGAATTTCCTGCATACCAAACATCAGGATCTTGCAAAAAAAAAAAAAAATCTGCTATCTCTTAGAACTGGCTTTGCTCATTTTAGGTTCTGTCACTGGTCAGCCTGCTTGAATTCCTTGTAAGAGTAGTGTGTGACCACAAATCACTGCCAAGGTATGTTCAGGGGCAAAATGATATGCCAGATTATTTTCAGATTATTTTCCCCAATGGATGCCTGTGTCACTGC
Source organism: Balaeniceps rex (assembly GCA_013401315.1). Classification (NCBI taxonomy): domain Eukaryota; kingdom Metazoa; phylum Chordata; class Aves; order Pelecaniformes; family Balaenicipitidae; genus Balaeniceps; species Balaeniceps rex. The sequence goes on from VYZW01066834.1 coordinate 16,634, forward strand.
TGGCTGGCTTTTTTGGGGTTCACCCACTCACAAACCTCTGACTGTTGCCAGAGGAGGAGTGAGGTGACCGAATTCAGTGTGAGTTAGGGGGTGAAGGTAGCTCAGGAATACTGAAAAGAAAGGATGAGTTTTCTTCCCTAGTTCTTTCATCTGTTGATGATGTTGGTTGGGTAACTTCTTGGCAAGCTAGCTCTTGGGTAGCGTCAGCCCTTGAAACATCACCTGCCCATTGGGAAGATTTTATGCAGCTTGAGCTGTCGTTCTTCATTCCAGCACAGGCTTCTGAGCGGGGATCATGGGTGCTCTTGTTTTTTGGGTGAGCTGCTCCTGGGTGAGGAGTGCGTTGCTCAGTCGCTGGTCTTTAGGATGGCTCTGGGGAAAGATCTGATGAGGAATGACAAGACCTCTGGAGCCTTTGTCTTCCTGGAAAGAGCTCACTAAAGCTGAGGGAAAATGTGTTTTGTTTCTTTGGAAACTGGCCGAGGCCTTAAAGGGAAAACATCTTATTGAAATAGTTTAAATGTTATTCTGTCACTCATCCTTATGAAGCTTGAGGCTCTTGCCCAAGGCCAGTCTTCCAGACAAGTGGAATATAACTGACTTGAAAGTTTGTCTCATCTCTGGCATGCAGAGCTGCAGGTGCTGTGTCTACCTGCCAGTTAGCAGCATGGTTGGTAATAAAATGCTGCACGTGCCTGTCATTAAATGAAAACCCACGTGTAGTTCGTATGCAAACAAGCATAGGCTTGTCCACAAAAGAGCACTTTACAGTTTCATAATCTCCAGTTTCTTCATTGATCAAGCAGTATCAAGCCCTCCTAGGAATAGAGCAGAATGCCAAAATTGCTCATCTGATAATGAGGAGAAAGGACTGGATTGTTTTTTGGCTCTTAGGTACATTAAGGGAACATGTTTCTTCTCATTAGAGCACAAGCATTACCCTCAGTAAAAGTGCTGAATTACCCAGGCTTCATGTAGAAAGAGCTAAAAATGGGGGTTTTGTTCTCAATTTAAGTTCTGCTTGCTATTTCTTCCAAACAGGTGGTGATCAAGATGCCACTGTTGCCATTTTGCTGTGCTGCTTTTGTCAGTGAAATGCTGCTGAAAGCAAAAGCACCTCCAAAGATGAGGTGGAGGAGGAGTAAAACCAGTAAGAGACTTTTCAGTCTTTCATTTTCATAATCTTTTGGGTGGTGTTTTCTCTGCAGATGGTCGCTATTCCAGGAGGAGTGTTCACAATGGGCACTGATGAGCCTGAAATACAGCAAGATGGAGAATGGCCTGCTAGAAGAGTCCACGTTAACAGTTTCTACATGGATCAGTATGAGGTCAGCAATGAGGAGTTCGAGAGATTTGTGAATTCTACTGGGTACATTACTGAGGTAAGGCAGAAGGGCGTACAGTCTCCTGTCATCTTTCTTTGTGTTGGCAAAATCCCTGTTAACTTACGCTTTTCTTTTTTGAAGGATGTCACAATACTTGCTTGGGATTTGCATGCTAGAATATCTCTGATGTAAGTAGTGTAGAAAGAAAATTGCCTTGCCTTGCTGCCCAGAGGTCTGAAAGGGCATGTAGATGTATACTGTTACATTTAGTAAGTGTCTTGATATCTGAACTAATATCTTCCCTGCAGTATGACTGAGGCAGCCTGGGTGAAGCTAACAGATGGCTGAAGATGTCTATGCAGGGTTTTTGGGTTTTTTTGTTGCTGCTGTTTGGGGTTTTTTTGACCTCTGGGTCCTAGGACATCTTTGTACCAGTACAACTATGTTGTTAGATTTTCCTTATTTTAGAGGAAAAGGGGAGAAGGGATTTAAAAAACTGATAGCTGAGGACTCTGCAGGCTAGTTCAGTGCAGCTACTTGCTAATGAGCTGAGCAATAGAAAGCCCTGCTGTCTAAAGAAGATATAATAGGAAGTATAATAATAGTTTTGTGCATGTTACTGGGAACAATGGACTGAGAAAGAACATATTAAGGTTCTTCCAAGAAAGAAGCTACCTGTACCTGAGGCTCTGATCTTTCCTGACAGTTGACTGTTCCTACGCAACTTTTATAAAACCCTGACAGGCCTTTTAGGCAAATCAAAGCCTCAGTAATGATCAGGTCTCAAAGGAGGCACTTTGCTGAATTCACTTGATAAACTGGTTCTCATTTGGAAGACAGAATCCTTCTGGTTGGATGAAGGGCTTCTTTTATCTACGGCACTAT